>VDFB02002345.1:0-18394 GCA_007258455.2 Sequoia sempervirens | reverse complement strand
ACTACAAGAACAAACTGCCTTTTGTATTAAATGCAAACAACAAGTTGCATATATCTACTCTCACTACTTGAAAGTGATTTTGACAAGTGATAGAAAGAAAACAATGGAATGTACAATGGATAGATCTATTATGCAACTCTTGCTTCCCGAATTACTAAACATTTCATATGAAGAATACATTGATGACAAATCATCAATTGTCTTCATCCTAAGAGACTTCTGCAAAAAAGGACATTTCAAATTGAATCCAAACAACCTCATAACCAATGCACAATCTATTGAAGAATGATATATACATCTTATATCCAGGTACGCTTGTATTTCACAAACATTTAGCTTCATTTAAAAATTCAATTTCTATACTACATTATCTATTGAAAGATTATCACATAAAATAAAAACAATGTCCTCATAACCACCTTCAAACATTGTTCTGCAGAAGGGAATGTCCAAAAACACGTGGATTGTCATCTTCAGCAAGGAGAATAACTACCACATCTTCAACAAGGACAATAAATATGCAATAGTTCTACATGTTATAGGATTTTCATTTCACAATTAATGACTACAACAAACAATAATATAATTATCAACTACCATTTGTAATGTATTGACCATAGTGGTCTATAGACAGAAAAATGCATATTCTTGACTTTTCTATGCATTTACACTCATACTTATTTCTAGTTTTCTATGAACATTGCTATGCAATTACATTGATATATATTTCTACTGTGATATCGAAATGCTTCACTTTGCTATGCATTTATATTGATATATATTCCGTAGTATATGCAATTATTACCACTATGTTAAGCAATTCTCAAACAAACAACAACTCACAAATCCTACCGGCAGGAATCGGACGCAATGCGTCTCTTGTTTAAAAGTAGAGTTTAAATAATTTAATGTTTATTTAAAAAGTTGATTTTATAATCAATTTCTTTATTTAGAAATTTTATTTTTTATTATTATGAATAATCAGGAAATCTTAGAATATAAAAATAATGTTTTAGAAGCATATGTTTAAATGATGTTTTAATATTTAAAATAGGAACTTTGAAATGATTATCTCATTTGTATAGATGAAATGAAATTTATGTATGATCAAACGTTTTTATTTAAAATATTGATTTTAATTAATTGTAGCATTGAACAAATGAAATTAAATCGTTAGTTCTTAAATCCCTTAATGATGCCAAGGTGGTTGGTTTACTTAGAGCATGTGCAAATAATGCTACTTATTTGATTAATTTCCTGTATTACGTCATTGCTTGGATTGGGTTTAGGAAACCCTAACATTAGATATTGAGTTGCTTGAATTACTTTTTAAGTGAAGTTTTCGTTCATTCTCTATGTTGGGCAACTGAGTCAATTGTTTATGTAAGTCTTCCAGAAGGGGTTTTTAATTTTTTGGGGTTGTCGTAGTATGTTGTCAACCTCTGTTTTGCCTTGGGAAGTGTGTATAGTGGTATCTTGTTATCTTACACTGTTTTCTCGAATGGGGATGGTTTGTGCCTCCTTTGGATTAGGAGAGGGTTATGTGGTTTGTACCTCCTTTGGAAGGAGTGGGTTTTGTATTTTGGTTTCCTCCAGTGTTTGGAGAGGGTTTTGACCTTGTTGCCTCCAGTGCTTGGAGAGGATTTTGACCTTTGTTGCCTCTAGTGTTTGGAGTGAGTTTCCTTTGTCCGTTGCCTCCTTGGATTGGAGAGGTTGTCTTATCTAGTTTACCCATTGGATTGTGGTTTTGTACCGTGTGTGTTGTCAATAGGAGAGTGGCTCTTTGTGGGGGTCTGGCACACAAAAAGGCGCCAGGGTAACTCACCTAGGGTTTAATCAAGTGATAATTTAAAAGAATTAATGGGGAACTTTCACACTAATAAAGATAAGGAATGCCTCTCTCGTGAAGCATGTGTTTGTTAAGGCTCGAGATGAGACGAGATGCATAGTTTTGCATGAGGGTCCCATGACCCAGAGGCAAGCTGTGGTAACCCAAGATGAGGGTCCGTAGTCTAGGAAGGCCGATTTTCAGGGTAATTCATGGAAATTTATGTATGGCACTCTCTACCTTCATGAGCACAATGATATTGGGTGGTGTACTCATGAGGTTCTTGGATCATTGTTCTCCTCTGAAGCATTGTAACCTCAGGTTAAGTGTTTTGTGGTTGTAGTTGTTTCACTAGTTTATGTTTTAGCCCGGTGGTCTAGTGGTAGATGGTCTTGTGTTGGATTCCTTGTTACCATCTCCCTAGCACGGGGTGAGCCTTCGTGCATCACACTCCATTGCGGAACGCGGTAACCTTAATCCATTGGGTTGTCTTCTTGTTCATGTGGACAAGATTTCCAGTTGGAGAGCTCGTGGGATCCAATATCTTTTCATGCTTAATTCTTTCAGTTGATCTTGTATTTTATTACCCTCATTTTTTATCGAGGTAGAATTTGTAATATGTAATCCTCATGCTTTTATTGGATTTATCTCATTCGGTAATGCTGTAAACTGGCTAAACAAGGTTATTTGAAACGTGCATTACACTCGACAAATGGAACAGGGAACTTAATTGTTAAGTACTAAATGTTATGAATAATTCATGCTGCTGTCAGTCAGCAACCCGGCCTCTATAACCTTAGGGGTTGTTGGCAATTGGCTAGTGAAATTGCATGTTAATTGTTCTTAATAAAAGAAAAAAAATTAGTTCGTTTGTGTAGCAAATTGCAACTTCCCCTAGGGTTGTGTGGCGGGGTGTTACACATGGTATTAGAGCCTAAGTTTAAACACTGGGCACTTTGGAATAATGTGGACCCATTAAGTTGTTAGTTGCGAAGGTCTAAAATCTGGCACTATGAGCCATGGCGTTGACCTAGGTGCTTTGTTCGTTAGTTTATGATTTCATTTTGGGTTGATCTCACTTGTCTACCCAGAAGTTGTTGTTACGTGGTGTAGGTCCAATGGTACAAAAAACTAGTGGAAAGGATAGGACCCTCGGTGTAGTGTATAATGCACTGATATCCTTCCTATTGGAAGAATGCATTATGGGAAATTATGTAGTGTGTGAATTTGGTGTGTTGTGTGTGGTGGACGACAACCAATTTTGTTGTTATTTCCACCCCTTGCATGTCTTCTTGTGCAAGTGATTGCTTGATTGACCCTATGTGGCTTTGGAGTTGCTTTTGCATGTTATATTGTATAGAAATTATGAAATATGATAATAGAAAATGAATGATCATGTTGTTAGTTTATAGAGATTTGTGCATGCTCTCATATGATTGATGCATTTGTGTGAAAGTGATTGTGTGATGATGAAACCATGATTGCATTTGTGCCTATGTTAGAACTGTAAATATCTCTTGTCTTCTCTCTCTTCCCATTGGTTTAACGAAGATGCCTATCCTTGAGTGTGTGGTGTATTGAAACCCATGGTATGTGGTATCTTATGAGAAAATGCTTATGTATTTAAGAAGGTTTTTTTTATTAGATCAAACCATGGGTAAAGGACCTAAGCCCCAAGTTGCATTCATGATCATGGAAAATGTACAATATGAATAGCAAATCGTTTTGCAATAAGTAAAAGTTTAGAGAAAAGGGATTAGTGAAACCATTGCATGTTAGTAATAATTACATAATAGGTGCATCTTGTTGGTGAGGCCTATAGTCCCCAACTTTATTGTTGAGTCTTAAGAAATCACGTAGATGTTAAATTATTGTACTTGGATTCAAAATGCAAAATGTTAAATGAATGTTGAAGTGATAATGTTGAATACCTTGTCCTGAGTAGACATTGTAATGATATCGCACTATGGGTGGCCTTGTGAGGATTCCTAGTGGTGTCTATTGGTGCATATTTTATTATGTATGTTAATCCTTGGATATGCGATTTGGAGTTTTGGTTGGTGGTTGCTTCACCCTGCTGATTGTATAGATTGACAATGTACTTGGTTGTGTTGATTTTAGCACAGGTTGCTGTTGTTTTATGTTGAGATATGGAGTGGTTCAATTTTAGAACCATTGATTATGTGTGTTTTTATGGAGTTTGTACTAGGGGTATTTGCAGGCTTCCAGGAGTAAGCCTGACCCTAGGGGGGGAGGATGTAACACCCCTCCATTTTGGATGTTTGGATCGGTAGTGTTTTCTTTGTAATGCTTTGTTTTGTTTATGTTGTGACTTTGGAATTTGGTTACTTTTGATCACAATTGATTAGACGATGTGAATGTTATATTTTGATGTGATGTTATTCCATTTTGATGTTATCCTTATGGCATGTTTTGGATTAACTTAGAAGATATTTGATTTAACGGTGTTTTATGTTGTTGATCATATCATTGATGTTATAATTGTTAGTTAGTAATTGTGTATTGGTGAAGGGGACAAGATTGTATCACTCTCTTGTGAGTGCCCTACGATTCTGAGATTTCCTCTTCACGGTGTATTTGATCATATTATATATATATGCATGTTCGATGTACTCTTTGTTCACAGGTTGATAGGTACATGACATCGACTCCACCTGGTTCATAGGTTTGAGCGTGTCCATTGGCCAACGGTATCGATTGGGAGATAGTAGCTAGGTTTTCTGTGCCAAGTCATCACCCTAGTCATAGTTTGTCGTCAGGTTTAGCAGTTTTGATTTGATTCTTTCCTCCTTGGTTAACTATTTCATTTCATATTTTTAAAGGCTATTAAATGGTGAGTATGGTTAAAATGATGATTTAACATATCTAGTTTCAAGGTTGAAATGTTATTTATTTCATGGATTAATTTGATTTAATTAATAAAAGAAATTTTAGTTTATTGGTTAACTAGGCAAATGGTCATAAATTAAATGAAATAGTTATTTTGCCATTATTGTATATTTAGATTTAAATTTATAATGAAAATGGAAATCATATTGGATATTTAAAGTTAAAGTAAAATAAAAATAAAAATGTGTTTTAAATTTCACTTTTGAAAATTATAGATAAAGAAAATTCTTTGCAAAATTTGAATTCTTTTGTTTAAAGAAATTTTGAAAATGCACGAGATTTGAATTAGAAAGTAAAAATTTGTTTTAAATTTAAAAATTTGAAATATCCTCCAAATTTTGCAATAAATATAGTGGGTGGGGATATTTTAGGGGTTTGACCAAAATTGGGGAAACTCTATTTGGGCATTTGCTATTTCATTTTGGTTTTTAATTTGGAAATTGTGGAAGAAAGAAAGAGCAAGGATTTGGCTTTTTGTTCTTGGAATCTTGAAGAAGCAAGGGGATTTCTTGGTGGGATGGAAAAAGATCTAAAAGCACCATTTGAATCCTTCTATTTGTGGAGAAAAAACCAGGTTCCTCCATTTCTGTTTTTCATTTTGAAATAAGTTTCAAATTTTCATTATGCTGTTGGTAAAATCTTTAAAAATATTGTTTAATTTAATGCAAACCCATGAGAATTTGTTTTAAAACTAGCAATAGAAAACTTGGAAGGATTCAAATGAAAAGTTTTAACTTCTCTATCAATTTGGGGAATACATAGAAATTTTCATCATATTATTGTGCTTTAAATTCTTCATCTCAGTCTCCTCCTCAAGAAAATTTGCCCAATTTGGGCTGTGGGATGATATATTTATATATATCCACTTATATATTGCATATAAATTCATATGCTGGCTGGAAGTGTTTATTGAAATATTTCTATTTGAAAGAAAATGTTTTTTCTTCTTACCTTGTTAAAATTTTCGTTCTGATTTTTACCAGAACAAGGGAAACAATTTTTTTTGCATTAGAAATATAATAGGGAAAATAAATTTTATATTTTATTGTAGTGGTGGGGAGGCATGGGAGCAGCCTCAATCGGGCCCAGCGTACCTCTCGGAGGGGTTGTGCAGCAATACGACCGCGGTTCCAAAGGGAGGTAAACCGCGGTTGAGCGCGACCCCGCCTTTTGCTGAGGCTTCCGTGCTTGCTGGGGCTTCAACCCATTTTTGTTTTTTTGTTTTTAAATTTGTTTTCTTTTGTTTAGTTTTTATTTATATTTATTATTTTATTTATATTGTATGCATAATATTTAATATAATATTTAATATTATATATATAATAATTAATATTATATATATAATAATTAATATTATATAATATGTGAATTCGAATGATTTATTTAGAAAGTTGAATTTTAATAGTCAAATGATTTATTTAAAAGTAGAGTTTAAATAATTTAATGTTTATTTAAAAAGTTGATTTTATAATCAATTTCTTTATTTAGAAATTTCAATTTTGATTATTATGAATAATCAGGAAATCTTAGAATATAAAAATAATGTTTTAGAAGCATATGTTTAAATGATGTTTTGATATTTAAAATAGGAACTTTGAAATGATTATCTCATTTGTATAGATGAAATGAAATTTATGTATGATCAAACGTTTTTATTTAAAATATTGATTTTAATTAATTGTAGCATTGAACAAATGAAATTAAATCGTTAGTTCTTAAATCCCTTAATGTTGCCAAGGTGGTTTGTTTACTTAAAGCATGTGCAAATAATACTACTTATTTGATTAATTTCCTGTGCTACGTCATTGCTTGGATTGGGTTTAGGAAACCCTAACATTAGATATTGAGTTGCCTGAATTGCTTTTTAAGTGAAGTTTTCGTTCATTCTCTATGTTGGGCAACTGAGTCAATTGTTTATGTAAGTCTTCCAGAAGGGGTTTTTAATTCTTTGGGGTTGTCGTCATATGTTGTCAACCTCTGTTTTGCCTTGGGAAGTTTGTATAGTGGTATCTTGTTGTCTTACACTGTTTTCTCAAACGGGGATGGTTTGTGCCTCCTTTGGATTAGGAGAGGGTTATGTGGTTTGTGCCTCCTTTGGAAGGAGTGTTTTTTGTATTTTGGTTTCCTCCAATGTTTGGAGAGGGTTTTGACCTTGTTGCCTCCAATGTTTGGAGAGGATTTTGACCTTTGTTGCCTCCAGTGTTTGGAGTGAGTTTCCTTTGTCTGTTTCCTCCTTAGATTGGAGAGGTCGTCTTATCTAGTTTACCCATTGGATTGTGGTTTTGTATCGTGTGTTGTCGGTAGGAGAGTGGCTCTTTGTGGGGGTCCGGCACACAAAGGGGCGCCAGGGTAACTCACCTAGGGTTTAATAAAGTGATAATTTAAAAGAATTAATGGGGAACTTTCACACTAATAAAGATAAGGAATGCCTCTCTCGTGAAGCATGTGTTTGTTAAGGCTCGAGATGAGACGAGATGCATAGTTTTGCATGAGGGTCCAACAGCCAGTAGAGGAAAGCTAAGGTAACCCAAGATGGGGGTTCGGTAGCCTAGGAAGGTTGAGCTAGGGTAACTCATGGCAATTTATGTATGACACTCTACCTTCGTCAGCAGTCAATCAGATATTGGGTGGTGTACTCATGATGTTCTTGATCATTGTTCTCTGGAAGCATTGTAACCTTGTGTTAAGTGTTTTGTGGTTGTAGTTGTTTCAGTTCAATTTATGTTTTAGCCTATGTCTAGTGGTAGATGGTCTTGTGTTGGATTCCTTGTTACTATCTCCTAGCACGGGGGGTAAGCCTTCGAGTATCACACGGTTGGGTGGAACGTGCACCTTATTTCGTTGGGTTGTCTTCTTGTTCGTGTGGATGAGATTTCCAGTTGGAGAGTTCGTGGGATTCAGTTTCTTCCTTGCTTAATTCTTTCAGTTGATCTTGTATTTTATTACCCCTCATTTGTTATCGAGGTGGAATTTGTAATATGTAATCATGCTTATTGGATTTATCTCATTCGGGGAAAGAGCGTTGTAATCTTATTGTAAATTAATGGCTATTTGAAATCATGTGGTATTTATTATTCTTTGATGTAAATTATTATGTATGGAATGTATGTGAACTTAATTGTTAAGTAATTAAATGTTATGAATTTAATTCATGTTGCTTGTTTGGGTTTAAGTAACTCAGTCTCGTAACCTTAGGGGTTGTTGGCAATTGGTTAGTGAAATTACATGTTAATTGTTCTTAATAAAAGAAAAAAATTAGTTCGTTTGTGTAGCAAATTGCAACTTCCCCTAGGGTTGCGTGGCGGGGCGTTACATCAGTGGAGTGATTTTCTTTATGGCTATTGGTTTGAACATTGGTATTCTTGAATCTATATTTTGAGCATGCATCTAGCCACTTCTTCTAGTTTGGGTGGCTTGCTTGTAGGTTGCATGGGGTCGACTGACATAGTGGCCAGTATGAGATACCTTAATAAATTATAAAATCAACAGTTTTGACCATTCTTAAGTAGCAATAATGCAAAAAATTATTTAAAAACATGTAGAGTGACTCTCAATTATTGTCTACAATAATATTAGTGAGCTCTATTGGTAGAAAATTAGACAAGAGAAATGTCATCGCTAAGCAATAGATAGGGTAAATACAATTAATAAGAAAACTATTGAAAAGTAGTAAAAAAATTACACATAAAAATAATAAACCTAAGTGAAACACATGGTAAAATACATTTACTCACATAAAGTTAAACCCTTGGAAACAAACTAAATCTTGAAAAAAATGCACAACATAGGACAATGATATTTAGAATTTTATTACATAGCTCTAATGTGATAAAACTACACAAAATAGAAACATTTTCTACATAAAGGGTTGAATACAACACAAGGGTTGATTGCCATATACAATAATATTGTTGAGATTTTCATTATGATTTTTAATTTTTATGTTGTCCAAATACCTTATTCACATAAATAGAGAACTATTCTCTTTTTATGGACCTCACTATTCATCTTGAGGTGTGGTGAGCTAAAGGGATTCTAGGATGCAACTACCATTTCCATGAGACATAGGGAGGATAGTTTAGAAATTAATTAGAGAGTACTTCCTTATAAGATAGATAAGATAAATTATACAAAATAAACTTATGTATTCAATTTTTTCCTTTATCTTGAATTACACTGGAGAAGAACCAATCAAATACCTTGCTTTGTCAATCTCCATAGATCGGTGAGGTGACCACTTCATACCACCCATAACTAGACAATGATTACACCTATTGGACACTTTCAATTAAGAGTAGAAGAGTATGTTTTCCTTTAATTTACCTCATTAGATTAAGAGCCATATCTCCTCAACCATTTTCTCCTTGACTTGTACTAACAAAAATTATAGTATTCTAAAGCCAATGAATTAGAAGAAAGTACAAGGCCTACTATTTGTGTGGTTTAAAATAGAGGAACTCGGGGAACAACATGTGAATCTATAAGATTGCAAGGGCTAAGTTGCCTTCATTTATAATTTAGAAATTGGATTTCTAATAGATACTAGATAGAGAAATCAATGTTATACTATATTCACATTCTAAATTAATTCCTCTTGTAGATAATGTCAATTCCCAAAGGAGTATTGACTTTCATATCATATATGAGATAAGTTGAATCATATATGAAAGAATTATAATCATCATGATGAAGGTAAGGCATTAAATAAGGTCGATAGTAATGTTGAACATCCAAAATATTGAGGAGGTGGGGGGGTGAATCGGTATTCCCCAAACTGATAATAAAATCTACTTAACTATTATTACTATTTTGACTAAATCGACAAGAGAGAACATAGAAACAAGTCAATGCTATCACACACATGAACACTAGGATTTTTACGTGGAAAACCCAGAATGAGAAAAACCACGGTGAGGGTTAACTCACAATATATTATATCTAGATAAAAAATATTACAAGACTCACTACCAGGACTCACTGTCCTTAAAAGGCTCACAGCCTGAGTACAAAAAATGGCTCACAACCAAGATACAATGATAGTGGCTCATTGCCAAAAGAATGAACTAATGGAATACACCTTCAATGTGCAGGGCTAAATTCCACTGAAGCTCAGAATAAAAAGCACTGCATCACTCAACAAATTTTTACTACTCATAAAGCATTTAGGCTCTGATCTTCTCCTCTGTTCACTTGCTCACACACACACACACACACCTTTTCTTTCTTTCTCTCTTGTGCGCTATCTTCAATCCTCAAAGCATCTTATCTATATACAACTATATCTTATTCATCAATTAGGTCAGCCTAATTGGATGAACACAAAATAATCAAAACCTTTCTTCGTCAACACCATATAAGATTTGAACATTTTATCCATGTAGTGCAATATTCCAAGTTGGCTATTAGTCTTCATAATAGATTACATTCGCTAAGTTGGCTAAGATTAAAAACACAATTCTTCAAACCAACAAATAATCCTCAAAGAAAACACCTTATGGATCTGAGAACACATTAATTTCTCATCATACCACTAGTAAAGAGACTATCAACACAACCACAATATAAGAATGTTCACCTTAGTAGAATGTAGAGTCTCCCATGTAGTACACCTCACACAAAACAATAGTAGGATATAGAGTTGAACTCTATCAGAGATAACTTTCTGTTCATAGTCAAAAGGCGTCTCAAGATCCAGGAAAAAGCAATTTGAATGAGTAAATAAAAAATGGTTAGGAGATTAGAGTCATATCAGATCTTGCGATGAGTTCCAGACTCAAATACCAACACACCAATTCATCACAAAGGAGTATTATCGACAAAGAACAACTTCTGGTAAACCAAGAAAAATTCTCATATAGTTATCACCATGTAGTTATTACCATGTTGAAATCAATGACAACATAGAAACAACCAGCACAACCATCCATACTTCATTCTCCTGTTGTAAGGCTTCCAAAAATCTTCCCCTTTGGCATTGATGGCAACATGCATGACAAAAACTTTTTCAAGTATACTGTAACTGAATGTTCTAACTTACTTCCCCTATCAAAGCTGATCTTCACAAATATTTTTTCTTTTGATTCTTTATCTCTCCATCTCTTTATCTCTCCCTCTCTTTATCTCTCCCCCTTTGACATCAATGACAAAGGAAGGGGTCCAGTATAAGAATGTATATAAAAAATGTAGCAAAAAAGACATGAACATAGAATTAATCTGAAGAAGAACCGAGCTGAGACTCTCCAGGATAGCCTTCCATGACACTTTACCTTCTTCCCATGAACCTTTTGCACTAACAAGAGTTTGTACAATAGCTCGAGTTTAATTAGAGACTCTATACCATCTATTAAAGTATCGGGACTAAGATTGATCTCTGATAATTCACCAATATAGCCAAGAGCACTAGAAACAAAAGTATGTCTGAATTTAATCATGTCTCTGAGTGCCATAAAAATTCTTGATGACATATGTTCTTTGATCCTATAGAGAGAAAAATTTGTCCTGAAGCTGCACAATGTAGGACCACCTCTGATTATTTTTATCTTCTACTAACTTGTATGTATCTGCTTGAGTGCTTAGTCGAGACTCACTCATCCTTATTTCATTTATCCAATGTATTGCCAGACTAATCTAGACAAAAGGAAAGTAGTTCCTATGCCTATTTTTCACAACCTTGCACATTTTCCAATCCCTTCATTACTTGATCGAGTGCGTTTGCACATTTTCCTTTGATATCATTCAAATCTTCTTCATCAAACCTAGTTTTTCCGAAAATGTAGACTTTCAAGGAATTAATCATGCCACAGAGATTCTCCACAATAGAAATAGATGAATCAAAATTAGCATAAGGAATAACCTTCTGCAAATCTTCCAAAGCTCTCTGAATACTTATTCTTTCATGCTCATGTTCAAGCTTACTTTCTTCTGCATCTTCTAGCTTCACTACACTCTTCCTTTTCTTCCCTATTCTGGTCTCGCTATCAGGGGTACTTTCATTGAGATGCTTAGGGATTTCCAAAATAATTTTAGCATATTTATCAATTTCAGCCTCTAACACTTCATAATCCAATTCAAATATCCAAACTAACCTTGATTCAAATACTTCCATGTGACAAAAATCTGTAGACACAAGAAAATTTATGCTTCCGGAGTATCTTTCCACAACACTTATTAGAATCCTAGACCTTTTGTTCATCCTCATCTGAAATGTTCCAAAGAATGCAGCAATGGCAGATTCTTGTGCATCCAAACTACCAAGATTTATCTTGAAGTTCCTGATTTGATAGGCAATAGGCTTTGAATTTGACCATTCTAACATTCCTATTACTGGTAACTCTTTCAAAAAGTAAAAGAGTAGACAAACAACCAAATTGCCATACCAAAAAGTATTCTTCCTTCTCTTCTTGATCTACTTTAAATTCTTCAAAAGATGTATGTGGAATATTTCACACAAGTCATATTCCATACCTCTTATCACCATATCAACAATAATATTCATCGCAATAGTAGAAATTGTAGAGTCATTTTTAGGGATACAAAATTTATGGCCAATGACCGTACCAACATACCTTATTACCAGATCAACAATTGATCTCAAACCAATTTATTTTCCTTTAAAACTCGTACCTGTAACTTTAATTATTTCTTTCTCATTCATAGTCTTCAGTTTAGGAACCGGTCTAGAGGAACATAGACCAGTTACATCTCTAATTTCTTCTTTGGTAACCAGATGTGCATCATCAATCCACAAAGATTCATCATGAATTCTACTCAATACCATTTGAATATACTTCTTCTCAAATTCAAACAAAGGAAATTTCCTCCGAGCATCTAACTTTTTCTCAACTAATACTGTGTAGGCATCATGATTCTCTTTCAATTCATTTTCCCAAAGCATATTCAACTGAACTGACAACATTTCTTCAATCTTACTGTAAACAAATGCATAGATATCTTCTGTAGGAAGCACTCTCGAAGGAATGCAAGAGAATGCACCAACAGATTCTTTCGACACATTCCTCATATATCTCTTCAATCTAGCTTTATCCGCACAATTCACAATCTTTGAATTATCCATCAATAAAAGTGAAAGATTGTGCAAATAGGAATACCTCTGAAAATGCCAACCAAAAATGTATAGACATCTTGTTTTCGGAGCTCACTTCGACTGTTATTTTCTTCAAATTCTAAAACTTTGAATTCCCTTCCAAACTTTCTTTGCACACTTCTCCAAAAATACATAGGCCTTTAATTTATCTAATCTTATTCCTTCCATTCTGAATGATTTTGCAATAAATATTTCAACTTGCAGGTAGATTACCTTGAAAACTATGTACGCCTCCATTCTTTCAACTTTTGTAGACCTCATTCTTCACACATGCAAAAAATACCTTAATCTTGTTACCACATTAAATATACTTTTGTCATGATATGAGACAAGTACCAATAAGGGGTTTTATTAGATTTTCTGATGATTTCTCCCCCTTAGCCACTGCTTTCATTTAGAAATTGATGGGAGCATCTATATTGGAGGTCAGCATAGATGAGATTGATGATTCCTTTCTCCAAGTCCTTTCCATTTCTTTTCTTGTCATTTTTGGATCAAAGGTTTGATCATTCTTCTTCGTTGGATAGATGTTCTTCTTTCTTCTACTGTTACTACTAGGATGTTCCAGTTTTCTGCACTTACAACAAGTAGCATTCTTCTTTCCATTTCCCCTTTTATCTAATAGACTATCTTTATATCCATTCTTCTTACCCTTAGAATCATTCACATTATTTTTGTAGTCCTTTTCTTTATGACCAAATTTCTTGCAGGAATGGCAAACACCATTGAAGTATAAATACCTTTTTGCATCATGTCGCTTTACAAGAGTTTTTTTGGAATTGCTTCTTCGTTCCTTAACTTTTTTATCTTTGTACCATGTCTTCTTTCCAGTGAATTGCTTCGCTTTAGAACTCTAACCTTTTTCAAACCCTAAACCACTCTTATCCCTTTCATGCCTTTGAGAGTTAATCAATTCATCAAGCATCGTTGAGCTTATCTTAAATTTTTCTTCAAAACTCTTTTCCCTTTCCATACTAGATCTGAAGATTTATGCTTCTAATTCAATCTTCACACATTCATCCATCTTATTTTGAATTTCAATTTCCTGACATTCTTCAATTCTTTTCTTCTCATCCAATTGTTCCAGTAGGATAGTAATGATTTCTTCTCCTTCAGTCAAAATATAACATGCATTCATACTTGTACTTTGTAGATTTTCAATGTGCTCATTTTATTTTATCAACTTGTCCTTCAAGGCTTCCATTTCTTCTAAAAATTCAACAAAGACTACTTCTGAGGGAAAAAATTTCTCATGTTCAAATTCCGGGACCTTCCTCAAGCTGTTAGGTTTCTTCCAAGGAACCAAGCTCTGATACCAATTGTTGAACATCTAGAATATTGAGAGGAGGGTGAATCAGTATTCCATAAACTGATAATAAAATCCACTTAACCATTATTACTATTTTGACTTAATCAGTAAGAGATAACATAGAAATAAGTCAATACAATCACACACATGAACACCAGGATTTTTACGTGGAAAACCTAGAATGGGAAAAACCACGGTGAGGGTTGACTCACAATATATTATATCTAGATATAAAATATTACGGGGCTCATTTATAGGACTCACTATCCTTAAAAGGCTCATAGCTTGAGTACAAAAGATGGCTCACAACCAAGATACAATGATATTGGCTCACTGTCAAAAGAGAGAACTAATGGAATTTACCTTTAATGTACAAGGTTCAGTTCCACTAAAGCTCAGAATAAAAGGCACTGCATCGCTCAACAAATATGTACTACTCATAAAGCATTTAGGATATGATCTTCTCCTCTGTTCACTTGCTCGCACACACACACTCACACTTTTTCTTTCTTGCTCTCCTGTGTGTCGTCTTCAATCCTCAAAGCATCTTATATATATACAAGTATATCTTATTCATCAATTAAGTTGGCCTAATTGGATGAACACAAAATAATCAAAACCTTTCTTCATCGGCACCATATAAGATTTAAACATTTTATCCATGTAGTGCAATATGCCAATTCGGCTATTAGTCTTCATAATATATTGCATTCGTTGAGTTAGCTAAGACTAAAAACATAGTTCTTCAAACCAACAAATAATCCTCAAAGCAAACACCTTTTGGATCTGAGAACACATTAATTTCCCATCATACCACCAGTAAAGAGACTATCAACACAACCACAATATAAGAATGTTCACCTTAGTAGAATGCGGAGTCTCCCACACAGTACACCTCACACATAACAATAGTAGGATACAGAGTTGAACTCTGTCAGAGATAAATTTTTGTTCATAGTCAAAAGACATCTCAAGATCTAGGAAAAAGAAATCTGAATGAGTCAATAAAACATGGTTTGGAGATTAGAGTCATCAGATCTTGCGATGAGTTTCAGACTCAAATACCAACACACTGATCCATCACAAAGGAGTATTACTGGTGGAGAACAACTTTCGGTAAACCAAGAAAACTTCTCATATAGTTATCACTATGTAGTTATTACCATGTTGACATGAATGACAACATAGAAACAACCAACACAACCATCCATACTTCATGCTCATGTTGCAAGACTTCCAACAAGTAATTCACACATACCCCAAGCCTAATACAAGTTGATGTTCATGGGTAAATAAATCCCATATGGACATATCACGATTCATAAATTGAGAGAAATATTACCTTGTAGTTCATTAACAACAAATTTCTTGCTCCTATCCCATCTAAAACACCTAAAAAATGCTCATCAGTGTCTATATTCAACTTGTTCAATAATCAGCCCACACGAGTAGCGGAGTTGATTTGGGTTGTGGGTTTGCTCCCCATAGGTTCCAGGTTTGACTCTGAGGCCCAAGCTTACTTGATGCACGTGGTTTGCGGGCTATTGTGTGCATCCCTAGGGGACTAGTCTCGCCTCAGCTTGCCCCATAAAGGGAACGCTGAGCTGAGTTGCGAGGACACCCCTAGGCTACCAAAAAAGAAAAAAAAAACTTGTTCAATAATCTTTTAACCTTTATGCACTACTTTGTACTTTTCTGTAGAATTTTGGAAAAGGAATCACTTGTTACATAAATATGAGTATAAATTTCCAAACAATATCAAACCCCACTAAGAAGAAAAATAAGTGGCCATTTCACAAATTTCAATGGGGATATGTGACAAAATATTTTTATACTCAGAAATTCCAACTACTTGTGTCTCACATTCATAATCAACATCTTCACTTGATCAAATTATTCATCAAGTCACATTGACTTGGAACTCTTTTAGGGGCACATTAGAGAATTATTGTCTAAAAAAAATTTGTGTTGCCAATATTTTAATTGAATTATTACCCACAATTAAAAATTATTCTAAGGTCTAAAATTAAGGACCTAATCATACCCACTAACAAAATAGTACATAAACTAGCAATCACACCTTAGTGTGCAATGGGTACACCAAAGAGGTGTAGATGGTCAATTAGGGAAAATTTGGTCTATTTTTTGCATTCATTTTGTGCACAACATGAGGTCATTTAGCAAATGATTTTATTTGTTCAACAAAAGGTCTTAATGGAGAAGCAATAGCTTCAAATCAACATGGATCCAAACATGAATTCTTTCAATAAATACAATAATCAAGTTCCATTACCAATAGACTCATGTTATGTTTGCAATAGGGAGAGAGAGGGGGAGGAGATAGAAATGGAAAGAGAGAGAGGGAGATAGAGGGAGATATAAAAATAGAGAGAGATAGGGAAAGAGATGAAGAGATAGAGAGATAAAGAGGAAGATAGAGAGGGAGAGAGAGATATATATAGATGGTGAGATAGAGTAATAAAGAGGGGAGAGGGAGAAAGAGAGAGAGACAAATAGAGAGTATATATAGACAAATAGAGATGGAGAGAGGGAGAGGGAGAAAGGGAGAGATATAGATAGAGCACGATAGAAAGAGAGAGAGGGATAAGGAGAGAGATAGAGGTAGAGAAAGATGTTGATAGAAAGAGATAGAGTGAGGAGTGAGAGGGGGATCGAGAGAGAAAAAAAGAGACAGAGATATAGGATAAGAGATGGAGTGAATAAGAGAGAGATATGACACAAAAGTCATTGTGTTGCATCACACGAAACTATTATTATATGTTATATTTTATATAAACTAAATTTATTTTCAAAATAATATTAAATGATTATATTTAATCATATATTATATATTATATTAGAAATCATTAAATATCAATATAATACAATAGATAATTAATACATATGTATATTTTATGTAATACAAATTAAATTATATATAATATATTTATACTTATTATTATATTTTAAAAATTTATATAAAATTTATATTTAATCATATATTATATTTTATATTAAAAATCATTAAATATCAATATAATACAATAGATAATTAATACATATGTATATTTTATATAATACAAATTAAATTATATATAATATATTTATACTTATTATTATATATTAAAAAACTATATAAAAATTATATTATTGTTATTATAATTATATTCTATAATAAAAACTATTAAATACCAATAAAAAATATTATAATTAATATTTAATATATTTTTATATTGTATAAATTAGATTAACATACATATATATTGCAATATATAATTAATATATAATATACGTTTTATATAATACAAATTTAATTATATATAAAATGATATATAATTATATTATCATTATATATTGAAATCTATAATAAAAAATATTAAATATAAATATTAAATTATTATAATAACTATTTAATATAATTTTAGATAGCATAAATTAAAGTATAAATTAAATTAACATATAAAAATTAATAGCTAATTTATTTATTTATATATGCTCTTTAACTCTATTATTTATTATTATATTATTTAATATATATAATATTATATTTATATTTAAATTATATAATATAAATAATGTATTGATCTAATAGATACAAATTATTTATATGTTTATATCAAATATTATTATAAAAATAATCTTATATTAGAAGATCAATTAGGGAAAAATTTGATCTATTTATTGTATTCATTTGTGTAGTACATGAGGTGAATTGGTTAGCCATTTAGAAAATGATATTGTCATGAGATATATTTAAATAAACACCCAACGTTCAAAATAGCATACATATATTATTGTAGAAATAATGAAATTTCTACAATGTAAAAATTATCTTAATTAAAATAAAATAAAATAAACTCTATAGAAGAGATAAAGACAACCCAAAATAAGCTTGTAATCACAAGCCAATACGACCACCAAACCCAAGAGGTTTAGACAACAATTAGTGCATGTCTCTATTGAAACCATCTAATGTTGCTATGTCTCAATGCAGTTTCCACAACTTGTGCAATTGAGCTTCCTCTATTCAAATTCCATCAATCTTCCTTTTCTACCTGAGGAATTATAGTTAGAAAAAGGTTGTAAAGTTGAATGCAAAGGCAACAATGGGCTTTGAAACATTTATTGAGGTGTTGCTCTCAATATAATTGCCTCTGGTTGGAGTTTTTCTCAGATATGACTGTGGAGTATGTGTTTACCTTTCTCATTTATTGTGGCTCCATTTTTCTCATATAATGACAGC
>VDFB02002344.1:0-48725 GCA_007258455.2 Sequoia sempervirens | reverse complement strand
GAATCTAGGTGAAGAGAGGTGGCTCTAGCACCTTTCACTAAATAGCAAGCATCATCTCCGATTATTACTTGAATGTTGGTTTCTCTCTCCACCAAATTTGAAAGATGCTCTCTATACCCTATAATGTGCCGAGAGGCACCACTATCAATCAACCATGTGCTACTATCGGTTGGAACATTGCTTGATAGGGCAGAAATAAATAGAAATCCACTTGAGTTATCTCTTGATTTCTTCTGAGGAGAGACATTATCCACATCCGCAGTAGAAGCATGTTGCTTTGGTCTTGTTGCACAGTCTCTAGCATAGTGACCATACTTGTCACATATGAAGCATTGAACATGGGAGAGATTCTTCTTCTTTGATTTAGGAGCAACATCCGATTTCCTGTCTCTGTTCCTCTTGAAGTTACCTTTTCTCCCTTCTCTTCCTTTCCTCTTTGAAGTTTGAGCAGCTAGAACATGATTGTCTTCATTGTGAGAGCTTCGATTGTTACCTCTTGCTGCCAACCTGGATTCCTCTTGAATGCAATCTGCTCTAAGGTGATCAAATTTTGGTAGCTTAGATCTTCCACTGATACCTTGGATAAATGGCTCCCAAGATTCAGGAAGACCTTTAAGTGCCAACATGACTAAGTCTCTATCTTCAATTATGTCTCCAATGGCATAAAGTTGATCTTTCAACTTAGTGATATTCATAAAGAAGGGAGATGATTGAATCTCCTTTTGCCATGTTGATGTGATGTAGCTGTTGCCTCAATGCAAGAGCTCTGCTGGTGTTATTGATCTCATACAATCCCTCCAAAGTCTTGAACATCTCTCTAGCAGTCTTCAACTTGGAGATAATAGCTACAAGGTGATCCTTCACAAAATCAATCAATATCTTCTTGGCCTTTGTGCCATTCTTCCTCCATTGTGTCTTCTTAGTCTCATCGGAAGGTTTGGGTACCTCGCTCTCCACGAACTTGAGAATATTATTTTCTTCCAAATCAATAAGAACTCTAAACTTCCAAGAGGTGAAGTTAGAGGCACCATCGAGTATATCTTCAACCTTGAGTTTGTTCACCATTTTTCGTAGTTAAGATAGACACACTAAGATGAGAATAAGAGAGGAAGATTATGCTGCTTATACAAATCTGATCACGATCTTGCTTAAACCCGCTCTGATACCATGTTAGTTTTAGGATCAGAATTTAAATAAGCAGAAATAGAGCAATTCCAAACAATAGAACACAACATATACCCTGGGAAAACCCTCCTTGAGGGAGAGAAAACCCAGCAACAATATATCACTTATATATTGAATAACAAACAGCAATTCGCTTTTACAATGAGGACAATCACAAGGCCAATCTAGAAGCACCACACTTGATGCAATATCAAATGAATAAGATCGAACTCCTTGAAGAATAATAGATCGATCTGCTGTGATATCGAACTCTTCCAGACTTGTGCACAGTTGACTTGAATGATAAATTGGATGATCATAGAAGTGAACATCGCCTCCCTTAAATACAATTCGATATGGTGATAATCAACCAAGACATCTCTTCATGAATGAAAGGTAGGCCTCAAATGAATGGATGCGTCTTCCACAAAAGGTGGCGATTATTTAGATGAGGTCGGCCATCATTAATAAAATATAAATTACAATTTTGAATGGAAGTGTCTCTTCAAAAAATTGGCTCCAAATAAATAAATAGCCACGGCTATATTTAATTTATTTGCTTATTAATTAAATCGCTGGAAGAATGAGGTCCGCGGCTACAACATCAACACTAATTTCCTTAATTTAAATAACAAAATTGGTTAGAGAATATCTTTCCTTTGAATTGAAGCCCTGCACATAAGTTAGAAACATTTACCATAATCAAACTGATTAGTAGATTAAAATCATTTATCACAATAATAATATTTAGCCGATTTCCATAATTAGATATTAATAAACTCATGGCCAAACATTAGTTCAATCACAAAGTACTCTAACATCCTTGGAGGGTTCAATCATAGGAGAGAATGGGAGAATGCAACTTGATGGGGTGCCTTGGACCCTTTTTCCCTAGACCCAAGAGGGTATTTACCATCTTCCTTGGCCTCATGTGGCACATGCCATCCATATGAGGTGATCTATCTAGGAGGTGTCTTTTTTTGTTATCCCTTCATCTTGCCAATCATTTCCTTCTCCCTATGATTTGACCTCCTGTGCTGATCATCCATGATGGAGGAGTGAGATTCCAATGGGTGCCCTAAAAATATCATCTCTCCTAAGCCCAAAGGCTGTACCCTCTGTACCTCCTTGGCCTCCTGGGGCTCATCAGGTCCTCATCTGAGGTGGCATACCTAGGAGAGTGCCCCATCACCGTTCCCCACTTGTAGTCTCAGTTCTTTTCATCATGGCTAAACATTCAAAGCACATGACAACAAAGATTAATCGTATTTATTGATATGACAATAGCTGCAATACATTATTAGTAACTGGAATGTCCAATTAAACAATCACAGTCATTCATATTAAATTGTGCTGCCTTATATATGACTGTAAATTTGGTCTCATACCACTAGTTTGGGTAACCGGACTGCTGCACCAATATATTTTGCTGTTCTTATTCAGTTTAATTTATTTCCTTTTATTCCTAAAATCTGCTGCTCTGCTCCTGTACACATATTTTTCTCCCCCTCTAATCCTCAAACCAATCTTTTATATCCTACCAATGTACCCTTTCATCCAAGGGAGGTGTCTATCCAAAGGAGGTCGGCCAAGCTTAGACTAATATTTGTTTCACCCACCAGCATGATATTTTCGGCCCTTTATTAATTTCAAACGACTTTGCCATCCTCTTAGTCGCTGCCTGTCGTCTTCTCTTTAATCCCTGGTCATCCTTTTATATATACATGTTATGTTTTGTATATTTTAAATTTTAATGTATTATATATATTTTCTTATTTTTTATTTATATATTTATCTTTATATTGGTTTTATATATATATTTCAATAATATTTAGATAATGATATTTTAAGCTGTTAATTTTTATATTTATCAAGGCATGGTCGGCCAAAATAGATAAATAAATAAATAAATAAATATTAATTTGTATTTCAACTGTGGTCAGCCCAGACTTGGTGTTGTAATTTGCGAGGACATGACATAGCTCATCAATGCAAGTTTTCAAATTCCAAATTCTATTTTTTTAATCTTCTAATGTTACAATTTGCTGATTTTGTAAAAAATTAATATTTAGGTGTCTTAATCGTTGGTTAGGGTCCTCTGATTGATTGATGGGTGGGAATCAAAACCCCATGGGGTGTCTATACAAGGCCATGGATAAGGCCAAAAAGATGATTTAACATTTGTATGGGTCAAATGAGAATAAATATGAACCCATATGGTGCATTATTGATTTGAGGTGGAATCAACAACTCCTACATATTCATATTGTTGCCTGCTATTTGAACCCAATTTTTTTTTTTCTCCCCTTCTTTCAAAGATGTAAAGGTTATTCTTGGCTATGTAATGTCCCCATTTTCGATGTCCTTCGGATTAGTCTGTGTAGGCAGAGCAGTGTAGGGTTTCTTGTTTGGGCAATGTGTGGAAGTTGCCCGATGAGCTTTAATGCCTTGTGCCAGTCCTTACTGTGGGGTTTTTCTGTGTTTCAAGCGTGGCTTTCTATTTTTAGCAAGGGACCAGTCCAGTGGCTTATTGTCTAAAACCATACAAAACTTCATGGCGTACATCATTTTGCATTCACAATAAGTAAAAAAAAAAAAAAAACTTTAAATTTCATGTAATTTTTTGCACTTTTCAAACCCTGGTTGTTGCTAAGTCCTGTTGACGGGACTCGCCTGGACTCGACAGGACTCGGCCAAGTCCAAGCCCCCAAGACTTGGCCAGGGTGACTCGACTCGCGACTCGCTGAGTCCTAGCGAGTCTGGGCGAGTCCCGTAACATTGACCCAAACAATTTCAGTGATGCGAGTGGATTTGATTACAAGACTTGGGACCTAGGTGCAGTTTCTAGACATGAGGTGTTGCCTCAGGATTGGCGTAGTGGGTCAACTCCTAGTATTAATACCATTGCCCACTTTCTGATCCGCATGCATATGACTTCGGTTTCAGACCCATAGATGAGTTGGATGGTTTCTTCAGTTCAGCAGTCGAGTAGTTCATGGTTGGGCCTGGATGGCAATGATGAATTGATCCTAGGAGATGATTTTGTTACTACCTCCATACTCATCTCTCCTATGTTTTTAGTGGGATTTGAGTTTGGTTACTGCTGCCCTTACTTTCTTTCATTAGTTATGATGACATATTTTGATGAGCGGACTGATTTTGAGTTTGTGTAGGCTTTGGGACAGTTGGATGAGAGTGTTTTTCTGGGCACAGTTCATTCATTTACCGTTTCCACTTTGGTGAGTGACACTTATTGCAGTTACTTCATGGAAATGATATGCATTATCTTAGATGATGTCGTTTTGATTGCAGTGGTTTGGGTGTGTTGGTGCATTCGAGACCATTCTTTTGACACTTGGAGGTTGAGTGTTGATGTTATGATTTCGGTTTGCATCAGCAGAGGCATTTCCTGGTTGGCTGATTTTAGTTATATAGGCGAGATTGACTTGTTTCTTTGGGGCATCACGAGGTGTCATGCCGAGGTTAATTTCTTATGGTTGAGTAGGGTGTTTCTAATGTTGACTAGGATTGTGATTGGTAGTGAGTTTGTTGACACAGTCTACTCTGAGTTGCCTTGGTAGAATATATTTTTTGGCAATGGCTTCAATCCTTTCAGGTATTTCAGTATGGGCTTTGATGATTTTTAATCTTTGGAGGTCCAGGGTAGGAGAGTGCAGTATGGGCACCTTGGTTTGACAGTTATGATCAGTGTGGCACAACTTCAACATGGTGGTTCCTTTTTGAGACTCACTTGGAACTCGGGAATCACGCTGAGTTGTAGTGCAACTACCATTTGGGATGAGAGAGCTAGTGTTAATTTTCTAGAGCTTACTCCTGTGGCACATCAGTTTGGTTCTCTTGAGGGGCATTCTTTTGAGGAGTTGATCGAATCTTTGCGGTATTTGATCACTCTTCCTACAGGAGGTTTTCAGGAGGTCTCATGTGTTGGTACCTCATAGGACAGAGATTTGAGTAGATGGTGTGTTACATTCCCCAAAGACTTAATATGTTGTGAAATGATTCATGGATGTTAATATGGTTATTGTAACTGCCTTTCATGTGAGCATGAAGTAAAGGATTAAATAATTGTTTTGTTTTGGTAACTAAAAATGTGAATGAGAATTTTTATTAAAAAAATGCGAAGGTATTGAATGATAATGTTGATGATGATATTATATGTGATATGAATTAATGCACCAAGAATGGTCTAACTTTAATTTCTGGCGTCAAGTGGTTGCAGGACCGACATCGCATATGGAAAAAGGGACTATCATCAAGGAGAGGATGCAGTTGACAAGGATCTATTGTCATCAAGCTCTAGGTTCTGTAAGACGGCGCAAAAATATAACCTTGGCCTTGGTAAAGGAGTATTGAATATTAAAGTCGAAATTAAAATAAATTTCACCTAGCAAAGGTATTTTAAAATAAATAATACAATTGTAAATACTTAAATATTAAAAGTTCAAATTATAATAATGGAAGAGCTTATGCGTTAAAAAGCTTTTGTAACGTATTTCCTTTTGGGAACCGGTGGAGGTCGTGCGAGTCAAGAAACAGAGCACCCTGCCATCATCTGGCGTTGGAAGAAAACGCCTGGCATTCAAGAGCCATGACGGGAATTCATGTAGGCAATCTTTTAAACGTCAGTTCTTGCATCGAAATCTCATTCTTCTTCTTCTTCGGGGAATGGTCTTTATATGGGGAAAATGATAACCGGGAAATTCTTCTTCCTTCTCAGCTTTCGTTTTTAATCGAATTTTTCCTCAAAAATAGAAATCTTCTTCCGCCATAGCTAGGGTACCTTTTGTTCTCTTCACTCGTCATTGGAGTATCTTCTGGAAATTTCTTGCGTCCTTTCAATGCTAGGAGTTTTCCCTAGAACAATATCCTTCTCAATCCATCTCTGGTTAGTGCGGGGGTTCTTCTTGGAATCGGGCTGAGGAGAAATTCGCGCGCCACTGGCAGTTGATAATCGAGCAAAGACTCTACTTCATTTTCCTTTCCTGACGTAGCCAGGCACGTTTCTGTTTCTCTTTTATGTTCGCTTTTGAATATATCTGACATTGCAGGGAAGAAGCTTAATCGTAATTTATTTTATCTATTGAATGAAATGCGTTATTTTTCTCTTTTGTGTTGAACACGGGAATCGTTATTATGATAAGGGTTTTTCATCATTCATTGGCAGTTGCTATCTTTTCTTTAATGTATATCCGGTAGGGATTTTACCTTGAATTTGTGTACCGCCTTGCTGCTTTGTATCTGTATGAATCTTCATCTGTATCCTGCATTTCTGAACTTTGAACAGTCTAGCCGATTAAATTCTCTCAACACCATTATGTTTTTGGAACTATTGAAATCTGTATGGAAACTGAATATAGATGATTCTTCATTGATTCATGACCCTCGACTTATAGTCACTTGTATCAAGCTGAAGCTCGCTTAACCTCTAACTACGTTGCAGTAGCATCTTACTCTGATGATAATATACTTTTCGTTCTGAGTTTCACAGTTATGAACTCCTGTTAAAAATGTCAGCTTGACATCGTCATTTAGACTTCTGCACTTAATTAAGCCTCCTTAGACACTCGTATGATATCACTATGTCAGATTCAATCTTTCCTTCCTTAATGGTCTGACCTGGTGGGTGTATTATTTCAGACCTGAACCTTATGCTGACTCTGAGATCATAAATGAATTCTTAAACCAATCTGGAACCTAATTCTTTTCTCTTTTTTTTTTTTGCAACATCAGTAGATCTTCTTAAGGAAGGGATCCATTTCTAAGACAACAGTAAATTGTTGGGTTATGAACCTAAGAGTATTTTTGCTTGTTATCAAACTAATTGAATATGAAATCAAACCCTGAGGTAGTCGTGTCGAGCAAGGGTGTACACTGACGGCACAACAGTGCTAATAGAGTCGGCACAGTAGTGCCAGAAACAAATATAAATCCTTGGCCAAGGTAGATGCCAGTTAGGCAGAAGTCAGTATCCTCGTACCAGATTTACTCTGGTAAGATTGATCCTTCGGACAGGGGAAAACCTGCAGAAGAGGGATCGACCAGTAGTATAGATGTATGGACACCAGGCTCAGAGACATGATGACACCAGATCCTTGTTGATTACCCTCGAGAAGGGCCGGGTTTCTTCAATTGAAGAACACGGGAAGACCAGTAGGTCTTGGTTGGGCGGAAAAGCCCTTGATGATAACCCCTTTTTCCATAAGAGAAGGTAGCCCAGGAAGCTCTGCTTGAAGATGATAACAAACTCTTTGTACTTCATTCCAGGTACTGCTTGTTCATTTTTACTTATTAAATGCAGTAGTATGTTCATGGAAATGTTAGTTGATGAATGGTAAATATAGTTAGTTAGTTATTTTCCATTGAATAAATGTTGAATTCTTAAATTAAATAATTATCTTGCCAACCCTAGTTTGACAGTTAAAACTTGTTGAGAACGGTCGAAATCCTTCTTCAGCTGACAACGGTTTTTTTTTCTCTTCATATCATTTTGAAGTTAGATACATCTTGAGAATTGGTGGCAAAACCCGAGTTGTAAATAATCTAATAACTGTAGATCAGTTAGGTTGTTATATGGTGCTACAGATCTCCTAGATTTACTTGGGATAGTGGGATCTTTTTTGGTTTCAGTGTGGATCAGATTGTTGGTTGCAAGGTTTTACTGGCATTGCTTGAGGACAAGCAATCTTTGGGAAGGGCGGACTATAATGTCCCCATCTTCGATGTCCTCCTTCAGATTAGTCTAGTTTTGACACACTATTTTTAGTAAGTGCTATTTTTAGTAATTGGTCCGACACGCAGAGTAGTGTAGGGTTTCTTGTTTGGGCAATGTGTGGAAGTTGCCCGATGAGCTTTAATGCCTTGTGCCAGTCCTTACTATGGGGTTTTTCGGTGTTTCAGGCATGGCTTTCTATTTTTAACAGGGGACTAGTCTAGTGGTTTACTGTCTACAGTGAGCTCATTGGCATATCAGTTATCTTTCCAACTTGTGTCTTTGACGTTTTTACTATTTTTAGTACTAACTAAAATAGTAAGTCTATTTTTAGAAGTTGGACCCGGTCAAGCTACTCCTCAGTAGCATTATTTCAGTTGAGGCTCTTGGTTGGTAAGGTTGGAATATTTAAATATAGGCTCCCTCTTCGAAAATAAATTAAAGTTACTTTATTATTTAAAGCTGAGGGTCGGAGGGGACATTAAAAAGTACCTTGGTGCCTAAGTGATAACTTTAAGTCATTTTAGAAGGCTACAAAAGTGCAAATAGTTTCCTTATGAGTAGACCCCTTGGCCTAGTTGCACACCGTTGTTTTAAAAAAGGGGCCATGTATTGCAAATGGATGTCTAGAAAAGAGGTTTATTTATTATTTTTAAAGGCTAATGTTATGCCTTATAAGGTGGGATGCCTAGTTTGGGCTAAAAGTTAATTTTAAATTAAAAATCAAAAGTGAAATTTTGAAGGCAAAAAGTTGGACGCCCCTCTTGGGGTGATTTCGTGACATTTCAGAAAGTGAAATGAGAGGGAAATGTATTCAAACTCAAATGCAAGTTGCCCTAATCCTTCCCCCATTTTATAAACATGAGTTTTGGCTCTCATTTGGTTATGGATGATTTTGGTTGCATAAGGAGATGCTGCTGGCTTTTTGCCAGGTCTGAAAGTGAGTGTTGAGGATGAAAACCTTTGACATCTTGGACTGGTTTCGGTAGTGCAAGACCTGCCCTAGCCGGTGGAAGACCTGCCCTAGCCGGTGGAAGAGTGGTTTCATCCAAAAATCACATTGGAGCTTCAAGTTGCAGTTTTCAGTCATTTTGAATGAAGATATTTCAGCATTTTTGATGAGATTCAGTTTGGGTTTGGATTGCAAAACATTTTCTCTCTTATTGGCATGATTTTCAAGGAGTTTGGAAGAGGTTCTATCATTTTTTGGGCACTTCAGCATCTGGACCTGAACTTGGTATTTTGCTCATATCTTCCAAATGGGTTGAGGTTTCTTCGTGGGTATTGGTTCTTTGGATTGCTCTCACCATGGCACCCACATCAAGCATAAGTTTGCATTTTTTTAAGGAGTATTGGATTTTATAAGTCAAGTCTACCTTCTGCAGCCAGTGCCCCTACTTTGGTTGATTTCATCATTTCTCAGGTCAGACTTGTGTGGAGTCGTATTTTCCTTGTTGGGAGTTGTAAGGGAAGTGTTTGGGGCTGCATCTGCAAGGGTTTGGAAGCCAAACTCATTGGTGACGAGCATGCCCAAAGAGAAGTTTCAAATCTGTTGTTTGGTGCTCATGACACAGGTCTGAATGCTGATTTTCTACACTTTCAATGAACATGATTATGACTGTAATTTTCTGTTATATATTCTGAGAAATAAAGAATTGAAAGTGTTTAGTTTCAAGCAAATTTTATATGTTGTTATCTGCACTTTGGTTATCATTCAATTGGCATGTCAAAATGATGTATGGCACATGAAACACAATGCAAAACATCTCAAACCAAACACAAATAGCAAGTGAAAAATCAGAAAAAAAACAATTTGGTGTCAATCATTACAGGCTACAACATGTATTGAGAGATTGGTTGATGACGTGAACCTTGGAGACTTCATATGATACTTCATACATAAGAAGGCGGAGGGGACATTATTTTCTTCAAATGTTTGCATTCGTAGGAGAGCCACTTTGTAAAAGAAATGTGTGTTTAACTCTAATTTACTATTTATTTTAATTTTATAAATTTACTAAAATCTTTACTAAGTTATAAATAAAAATGTTATCCTTGCAGATTTGTGGTCAGAAGATTATGGTGCCACACTTCCTAATCTTGAAAAGCTTGCTATCCACATTTTATCCCAACCTTGTATTGCTTATGATTGTGAATGCAACTTGAATTATTTTGAGGCCATTCACACAAAGAAGATAATAGATTGATTCAAAAGTGCTTGAATGATCTTGTCTTTGTGTGGACAACCTTTGGTTGCATGAAATGAAGGTACAAGGGAAGGGTACACATGAATCGCTTGACCTTGATGATATCGATCCATATTCAGATTGAATTGCAGAGCTTGAGGATGTTGATGTGATCCATTGTTAATTGGTGACGAGTTAGTTGATTTGGATGGAGAGGGAGACAATTGAATGTGAAGTGAATATGGCAGCATATGAGGAGGCAGAAGGTGAGATTGGTGAGCCATCAAGGGTACCTTTATGGACAAAGTTATATGTTCCTCCAATCTCTTACAATCAAAATTCTGTCATAGCTAAGCATTTATAATTTTTAACATTCTTACCATTCTTATGCATTTCTAAGTTGTATTGTCTTTCTTTCCAATTTCAACAAGTTGTAAGTTCTTCTGTTGAGTAAAATTGGAGTACATACCCTATTCACTTAGTTCAGCCTAACTGGTTGGCTGCAAAAAAAGCAGAAGATTTGGTTGATACCGGGGTTGGGGGACGCGTCCCCAAACCACCCGTCCGGGTTAGGGGCGCCCCGTACTGGGATGGCTAGGGGCTGGGACCCCCCCTGAAAAAAAAAACGGAGCCCGGGGGGGCCAGTGACAGAAAATTAGGGACGGCTAGCAGTACTGGGACGGCTGAGCCGTCCCTCGACTGTCCCGGGGACGGCCGGCCGTCCCCTGCGTTTTTAAGCGCCCAAACTTAAAAAAAAAAGCAAAAAATTAAAAAATAAAACCCTGCCTATGTGGCATACGTGGGCCCCACCATGTTTTGCTCTCTTAAGAATGAAAGGAGGCCTCTAAAAGTTCATTATTTTCATTTTGTTTGTGTAGGGAGCCAAGGGTTTGAGAAGAAAAAAAATTGCAGCCATTGAAGGAGAAGGAGCAGCTGTTTGGAGGAGAGGAGGTTGAAAGAGTGTTGCTGGGAGTGCAAATCCATCAAAAAAGGTATGCATTTTCTTTCACCATTCTTTTTTTTTCATTTTTTTTGCAAAATATGAAGTTTGCATAGTCTGATTTTTTTTTATTTTGTTCATTTTCAGTCAACACTTGCATTCTAAAAACAAAAAATATGAGCAACAGTGAAGGTGGGAGTGATAGTGAAGTTGAAATGCAAGCTAGAAGGCAAACTAGAGAGCAAATAAGAATAACCCCTACCCAACACCATCATTCATCAACCAATTCCAAAACTATGAAGGACTATGCCAAACACCCAATAGACAAAAAAAACCATTCCTTCAATTTGTGACAGCCATGGGTGAAAGACAAAAAAATTCAGGGGGGAGTAGGGTTTGGTTGTGCCATGTTTGTGAAAAGGAGTTTAGGGGCAGCTACACTAGAGTTAGGTCTCATTTTTTGGGTGAGGTGGGCCATGGAGTTAGAACGTGTCCTGCATTGACAGATGCACTATTTGTAGAGTGCCAAACAATTCAAATGGAGTGTGATGGTGGGGTTCAAACTGGGTCTCCTTCTTTCCCAAGTTCACAATCGTCTATGCCTACTCCTACTCCTAGTCCTTCCACAGTTGGTAGTACTGTTATCTTAAGAGGAAAGAGGAAGGTGATTGGTGGTGATAAGGGAGCCTCAGTTGAGTCCATGTTTCAAAACCAAGCACGAGAAACCTGTGAATCCTCCATTGCCAAATTCTTTTTTGCCCATGCCATTCCATTTCATGTGGCCCGTTCCTCTTATTTCAAACAAATGGTGAAAGACTTAGTCACTGTTGGTCCTTCATTTGTACCCCCTGGAGATCATAAGCTACGCACCACCCTCCTAGACAAAGAGTACTCCAAAGTTAATGTGTTAATGGAGGAGATGAGGCAAACATGGATGAGGACGGGGTGCTCTATAGTGATGGATGGGTGGACTGATTGTAGACGTCGGCCACTCATCAATGTCATAGTCACATGCCCTGCTGGTTCTTATTTTCTTAGAGCCGTAGATTGTTCAGGGAAACGTAAGGATGCTGACTTCCAATTTTCCATTTTGAGAGATGCCATAGAGGAGGTTGGGGCTGCAAATGTGGTGCAGGTGATCACCGATTCAGCACGTGTGTGCAAATCGGCTGGGTTGATGGTGGAGGGTACTTACAGGCACATATTTTGGACCCCATGTTGTGTTCATGCATTGAACAATGCATTGAAAGACATAGGGAAGATGGATTGGGTGAAGAAAACGGTGGCAGAAGCTAGAGAAATTCAAATGTTCATTTGCAACCACCACACCTCACTTGCTCTTTTCAGGACATTTTCAAAGAAGGAGTTTCTCAAACCTGTTGATACAAGGTATGCCATTTACTTCATTTTGTTTCACTTTCAATTTGTATTCATAATCTGATTTTGTTTTAAATTTTTATTTTTTAATGAATCATTGAATTAATGAATGTAGATATGCCACCTACTTCATCCTATTGGAGAGGATGCTTGAGGTGCATGAGCCTCTACAACTAATGATGGTCAATGCTGAGTGGACTAGATGGCCTAATGCAAGTTCTACTCAAGGAAAGAGCATCAAACAAAAGATCCTCGATGATGATTGGTGGGCCAATGTGAGGTAAGACATATTAGATGGCTGATTTTCATATTAAATTTCTGATTTTAATATTTTAATTTTATTGTCCAATGTTCCAACTTTTGAAGTTTCTAACATGTCAAATAACTTGTCAACTAATTATTTTGAACTTTTTGTTTGCATTTTGCAGATATATTTGCTCCTTTATCTCGCCCATTGTAGATGTCATTAGATATGCTGATACAGACTCTCCTAGTCTTGGAGAGATATATGAGACATTTGACACTATGCTTGGGAAGATCAGGCAAGTTATTTTGGCAAAGGACCCCACTTTGGATTTATATGAGCAACACATTAGGCCCATTGTGACGCGGAGGTGGAATACAATGAACACCCCGCTTCATATGGCTGCCTTTGCTCTAAATCCAAAATGGTATGCACCAAGGGATGGTAGGGTGCCTCCATGTGATGATCCTGAGGTTTTAGATGGGTTCACACGGGCCATTGAAAAGATTTATCCAGCCGAGCAAGCTTCAATACTTCGGTCACAATTTCTAGACTTTGCTAATCTTAATGGCCCAAACTTGAGCAAACCACAGGCGAGGTTGGATAGAGCTATATTAGCTCAAGGGAACCCTATTGGATGGTGGACCTATCATGGGAGAGATACACCGCAGTTGAAGATACTTGCCACTCGCCTTCTTGCACAGGTTGCTAGTTCCTCTGCTGCAGAGAGGAATTGGTCCACATATGGCTTTATCCACTCTGTCAAGAGGAATAGACTTACCTCTAGACGAGCAGAGAAGCTAGTGGCCGTTCATAGTGCTCTTCGGCTTCAGGATCGACAGACTCCAGAGTATCGACAGACTCCAGCTCTACGGTGGGATATTGATCCCGAGGACGCGGCTCAGATAGATGAGGAGGAGACAGCTGAGGGCTTGGTTGGGGTCCCATTGGCTGAGGAGGAGCATTATGGTGGCAGTGACTCAGAGGATGACTCTGATTTTGATGCAGTTATGAGAGATGATTAGGGGCAGCAGTGCTCTTTGTTTATTTTGTAAATTTGTATTCATTATTGACATACGATATTGTATTTTGATTTTCATAGCAAACTAAAACTTTAAAACTATATGGCAGCAATGTAGCCTTTGGGCATTTTGATATAAGTTTATAAATTATAACTTGGAGGTTGTTTCATGATTCGTGTGTATGTTAATTTTGAATGCGTATTGAGTATTGGCATAATGTTGAACACAAATGTTATATGTTAATGTTCTATAATGTGTATTATGCATGCCTTATTCATGTTATGTATTGAATATTTAAAATTTCCCTATATTTTTTAAAATTTCCCTATATTTTTGTATAGCCGTCCCCTGCCGTCCCTAATTTTGGCCTCAAAAATCGGAAACTTGGGGACTCGTCCCGCCGTCCCCTGCCGTCCCCGTCCCGGAAACTTGGGGTAACCTTGGTTGATACCCATTCCAACTTGCATTCCCTATCACATAAGGAAGTTGACTCTAAGGAAGGGGTGACGAAGAATTGGGATATAGCCCTTGAGTGTCCAAACTTGAGGCATCTGTTTTAGAGCTTGCTAGAGTAAGTATAGATGACAAGGCCCCTACGCATGATGTTCATGTAGCTAGTGGGAGTGACACTGTAGTTGCTTGTGGTTCAAATGAGGTTGAACCAAGTGGTGACTTAGATCTAGATGCTTTTGATAGAGAGGAAAATACCAATTTTTTGATTATATTTACTATTTTGAAGTATTGTAATGATTTGACATATAAATATATTATATATTATATTATATAACATTTAATTGTCAACTATCTTTTCAAGTGAAGGAATTAAATGTAGATATATGATATTTACAAAATTACATGCTGTGAATTATTATTTGACATATAGATATATGAATGAATTATGAAATGTATTTTCAATTCTATTATTTAACTTACTTTTAATGTCAAGTATCAAATATATTTTAAGTTCTGTATAGTCCCTGGTGTATATTGTGTGTGTGTGTGTGTGTATACAGCCATAACTGCACCTGGAAAAAATAATTTTCTGTACCGGCATACTTGAATCCTCAACCCAGGCCAGTTACCATACCTGTACTGGCAACTTAGATATGAATCTTCATCTCCACTCATTTTAAAAACATGAATACAAGGAGGGTGCCTTCAAAGTTGCAGGAATTGATTCTGAATATGGAACTTTTATGGCCCTTACTGACGGCTGATAGTGGGTTCTTACCTTAAGAAAAACTTAAAGAAGAGAATGAGTCAGCCATGGGAGGTGCTAACTGCTTCTATATCGTGTTTGTTGAAGGGCATGGTTCTGCTAGCAGGTTTTTTTATCAGGTTGAGGATTTTTATGATTGTGTTGAATGATATGTAGACAGGATCTGGAATTGATGATTTCCAAACTTTTCAGCTTTCCACTGCTAACTCTGTAATTTTTGAATTTTTTTTTGTATTAAATATAGTATAATAAACTTGTACATTACAGAATATTTCAGATAGAGCCTACTGCTTCATACAAAATTGCAGCAGCACTAGTGGATATGCACTGTTATACAAGTTTTAAACAGACATATACATTATATACTTAAGATTTAAACTGACAAAAACAGATTAACTTCAGATTTTAAAGCTGCCTGTGTACTCTCAAAGCCGCAGAAAATAGCATGTAAGGTACTGATTACTGATTGGCCATCCCCCTGCTTGTGCTTTCAGCCTCTCCATTGTCTTCACCGCCCACTACTTTATCATTCACAGCATTCCCAGCCATGGATTGAGCATCTGGATGAACCTGTCTATGGCTGTCATGTGCCTCTACAATCACGTTGAAGTCCCTTTGAAATTCATTGATGGCATTTAGGAATATTTCATGCGCCTCACCTGCCAAATTACCATCGCGGATCAGATTGACAAACTTCGGCAGCAAGATCTCGATATGCAATGAAACCTGCAATGCAACATGAAGGAACATGCGTCTTTTAGCCGACTCAGTAAGGGACCTCTTAGTGCCTTTAAATTTTTCATCGTTCCTAGCTTTCAAGTTGTGCCACATAATCTCAGTAGAGAGTAGAATCCAGAAAATTTTACAGTCTTTATTCAACTTCCTATCACAGAACAATACATCTTTCCATTTCAATTTATCATTAGAATCCCAAATTTTAATATTACAACAGAAGGATTTCCAAGTTTCTTTAGCATAATGACAATCAAAAAGAATGTGTTTTACTGATTCAGGGACCTTTCAAATATTACATACATCAATATCATCACACTTGGTTTTAAATGGTAATTTCTGGATCAGCACAAGCCATCTGAAATAGGCTTTCTTTGGTTCCAAACCACTGCACCAAATATCAGTTAGAAATCTTTGCAAAACTTTATCTAAATCCAAGTTCCAGCAATAATTTAAATGCTGAAAAGTAGTATTAACACAGGTCAAATCTTTATAAATATCCTTTGCTTTCAGCTTGGAGATGGGGCCTCCATCCTTCCAGACAATGTCGCTAGACAGATCAAGGATCCTCCTGGCATTTAATTTTTGAATTTTGATTTTGGATGATGAGATTTCTATTTTCAAAGTATTGATAATTGTTTAATTTTAAATCCCACATTTATTAATTATTAATGTCTGATGTTCCATGGTGTTTCTGGGATAGACACCCCAGGGAACACTGTAGAAAATATTGTGTTGATATTAATATGAATAGTCACTTTCACGATACAAAGAGGGCCCTTCAAAGTTGTAGGAATTGATTCTGAATATGGAACTTTTATAGCCTATCTTAATGACGGCTAGTAATGGATTCTTACCCTGAATAAAAACTTAAAGAAGAGAATGAGTCAGCCATGGGAGGCTCTAACTGCTTCTGTATCTTGTTTGTTAAAGGGCATGCTTTTGCTAGCAGTTTTTATTAACAGGTTGGGGGCTTTTATGATTGTGTTGGATGATATGTAGACAGGATCTGGAATTGATGATTTCCAAATTTTTGAGCTTTCCACTGCTAACTCAGTAATTTTTGAATCTTGAGACATTGGCTGATAAGCTTTCATTTTTCAAATTATTGATAATTGTTTAGTTTTAAATCCCACATCTATTAATTATTAATGTCCCATGTTCCATGGTGTTTCTGGGACAGGGATGGCAAGGGACAATGGGATGTGACTTGAGAGTGGCAGTCTGACAGGTCACTTTTTAGGAGTAGCAGTATTTACATAATTTTTTTTTACAAGTTTAGCAGTATATGACCTTGAGGTTCAAGTTTAGACATTCACATAATGCATTGAAATTCAAAGTTCCATGTTCATTGATAAAACCTTAGCCGGCACACAACCACACACATGCACACATATGCACACACAGCCACACATAACAAAGGCACACTCCCACACATCAACACAGGCACGCACATGGACACACAGGCGCGCACACGCATACATGCATAGGCCTGCACATACAGATACTGACATGAGCATGATTACCCATGCACATGCAGGGATTGACAATTTGAGCACATGGACACACAGGTGCGCACACACATACATGCATAGGCATGCACACACAGATACTTACATGAGCATGCACATCCATGCACATGGGGGGATTGACAATTAAGAACAAGAGAGCATCAGGAGCAAAGCACCGATCAAGGAGGATGATGCTAGGAGAAGATTTAGCCTTAGAAACCTAAATATTGACAAATATCATTTTAGTATAAGTTCAGTTAAATTCATGAGGTTGTTTGACCAATTTGTAGTTGAACTATGTGGTCAATTGTTATATTTATGAACAGAGGGAGAGTGGAGGAAGTAGTAGGTTTGCCTCGGAAACCATGAGAAAATGAAAGAACAGTGTCAGTTCCTGCTAAGGGGTGCCACCTCATCTATTATATTTATTATTTATGTTACTCATTAATAAAACCATCCTACAAGTATATGGGATGTATGTTCTCATGTCCTTATTATGTTAATGAGCATGAATGAACTTGCATTTAGCTGAAATTCATCCCTGATCCTCTCCCATTAATTTTGTCCAAGAATTAGATTTCCTTCCTGGTAAATTATTTTGGAAATTGAACAACAATTTTGTAGCTTGAACAATTGTCTCATTCATGTTAAATGGTCTTGAATTGAAATGATAAATTGTTTCAGTGTGAATCTTATCTTTAGATAACATTTGAAAATCTTTCAGTGTGGAGCTGCATAGAGTTGAAGTTCAAATTATATTAACATCTATTGGTAGAGCATAATGGGATTTTATTGAAATATATACTGTTTAAATATTATAAATGCCTTCGAAAATGACAAATATCTTGTAACCCCTAACTACTCGCTGATGTGTGTTTTATGACACAACAAACATTCTAGAATAAAGAGTCCAAAGACGCTCTATCCCCTCTTGAAAAACTACCTCGTATGCTAAGATTGCAAGTAAGATCATACGGTAATTCCAATGTTTAAGATGAGTGCGGATAAGCTCTGTGGTTTGATGTGATTATGCTGGTAACACAAAGGGACTTAAACTAGGCTTGTTCAATTCACAATGAAGGTCTAGACAATGAAGCTCTATTGCTTGGGTCATGGATCGAACAAACTAAAAAAAGAGAAGGGTTCAGAAGCACTAATCTACCCCTAAGAATCCAAGAGACGGTATTGACTCGGTGAAACAAATAACCACGCTTTGCTTCGCCACGCTCAACGACAACTACACAAAGGGGGTGCAATCTTCAAGGGAATGTGCTTATGATTTTCACGTAAGGAATAATTACCATCAGATCGAACAATAACTATCCAAACAGAAGTTAAGAATCCACAAAGTAGGCTCAGGCTAACTTTACGCATTGAACGAAAATCATCCGTTCAAAGAAAGTATGAGCAAAAGTTTCACCATGAATCAATACTTATCAAATCTTGCATTCATCTAACATACATGAAAAGAAATCTAAACTATGATGAGGGATAAGAACCATGACAACTCCAAAATAAGAGAAGCAATCACCATCAGAACAATGCATGCATTACTTATTACTTTGGCAATCTTACAACAGTTGCTTATCTCAACATGTTTTGCAACATGCTCCCATGCTTTACAAATGAGGGGGTTGAGCTCAATTTATAGGCTCCCCAATTACAATTTGACGGCCAAGATTGATTTGGAATCAACGGCCAAGATTACAAATAAAACCCTAATTAGGGTTTGCTACCCTTCGACCAATGAGAAAATTGCATTCGAGGACACTTGTCCTTCTTGCCAAATATGAACCAACAGATAAAATAGAAAGTTGTTGCATGTTGATTTGGAATGATTTGATTGGTCGGAAGATGACGAGGCGCCACCTCAACGTGTTGGATGCCTTCCTTGGTCGCTTTGTTCATGTTCTTGCCTTAGAATATTTTCTTATGCCAGTGACTTTATCGATTGTGCTTGATCTTGGATGACTTTGGCTTCTTCTTCTCACCTCGCCTCGGAGCACCTGTTTAGACTTGAAGCCCTTAAATCTTTCTTTCCGGATTGCTTTGGAATTCCTTCAAGTGCCAATTCAATGTTGAGCGCGTGGAGGAGAGGCAAGCATACAAAGGTGATGTAGCAAAGATTTCTTTTCGTTCAGCCCTCCTTGAATAATTGGTTCTTTCTTTGTTCAGACCTCCTTTGCCTTGTGTAGTCATCCACCTGCAGTAAAACAAAACAAATTTATTTTAGATAACTTTTCAAGATAAGCTTTGAAAGATTTTTACAAATTTCATTTTCAAGCTTCTAATTCTCTTTCCGTCCAATTTATTTGGCCATATTTTCTCGCCCTTTCCCAAAATTTATCTCGCCATGTCCAGTTTTATTTAGCCACAAATATTTTTTCGTCCAACATTCCTCTAGCCACGTCCAATAATTTTCTAGCCATGTCCAATTTTTTTGCCATGACTTGTCTCTTGCCATGTCCGATTTTATTTGGCCATCGTCCAAAATTATTTGGCCATTATCCTCTTTTGTTGGCCATATTTTCTTGCCGTCCGATTTTATTTGGCCATGAACTTCTCTTGATTTTCGACAATTTTCTTGCCATGTCCAATTTTATTCTAGACACGTCCAACATTTCTTGGCCATAAATTGCCTCTTGTCTAAAATTCTTTCGCCATGTCCGGCATTTTCCTAGCCATTTGCTTGATCTTTCACAAATTTTCCTAGCCAAATCCAATTTTATTTCGTCCATTTGCTCAATTTTTCTAGCCATGGCGAAGATTTTTCTTCATATTTTCTTGGGCGAATCTTTAAGTGCCATGTATATTTTAGCTTTTCAAAGGCTTGGACTTAGGCGAATTTCAATTTTTATACTCTTGATACATGGCGGACTTCAGCCTTTTCTTTGCCATTCGTGCCTTAGCCATTTTTTCTTTCCTTTCATCTTAGGCGGATTTCATCAACTTTGTAGCCACTTTACCTCTTTGCTAGGGCGGACTTTGTTGGTTCTTTGGCCATTTTATCTTGCTTAGGGCGGACTTTGTTTCTTTATCTGCCATTTGACCCTTTGCTTTAAGCGTTTTCCTCTTCCCTATGGCGGACTTCAGCTTGCCTTTGGCCACTTTATCTTTACTTTGTCCATGCCTTAGTCATTTTTATCTCATTTTACTTTGGGCGGACTTTGGCTTCTTTCTAGCCACTCCTTTTATGTCTAGGGCGGACTTTGGGGTTATGCTTGCCATACATAGGCGGACTTCAACATCTTCTTTGCCACTTCCATTTTGACTTAGGCGGACTTCCTTGTTTCCTTGGCCAATGGACCTCTTGCATAGGGCGGACTTGCTGCTTTGGTTGGCCAAGACTAGGGCGGACTTCATGCTTTCCCTTGCCAACTTGAAACTACCTAGGGCGGACTTCATGCCTTCCTTAGCCATTGCTCAATATTCTAGGCGGACTTCCATGTTTTTGTTGCCATTTACAAGGGCGGACTTGCATGTATGTTTGGCCATTGCCTATATTTTCCAAGGCGGACTTCATTACATCTGTTGCCATTTCACTCTTGGCTGGGGCGGACTTTGTGACATGGATGGACATGTATAGGGCGGACTTTGGCCTTCTCCAAGCCATCCACCTTTTGCCTTAGACATTCTTTCTGTTTCCCAGGGCGGACTTCACCAGTTTTAAGGCCTTTTCATGCTTTTGGAGGGCGGACTTTAGCTTATGGATAGCCACTTACAAGGGCGGACTTTGCTCTTTTCCTTGCCACTTGCCTTCTTAAACTAAGGCGGACTTCAGCCTTTGTCAAGCCATTGGACACTCATCATGGGCGGACTTCCTAGTTTTTATTGCCATTGGACAGTTCTCCCAAGGGCGGACTTGGCTGTTGATATGGCCATTGCCTCATTTCCTTAGACAAATCCCTCTTTCCATAGGGCGGACCTGCTTGATTCTATTGCCATTTGACCATTTTTGGAGGGCGGACTTCCTTTAATGCTTGGCCATTGCTCAAGGCGGACTTGCATGTTTGGTTGGCCATTGCCAACCTTTACCCAGCCATTTCCTTTTTTGACTTGGGCGGACTTACCAGATCCCATTGCCATTCACCAGATTTTTGTGCCATTGAACAGGGCGGACTTTAGCTGTGACCTGGCCTTTGATCAGATTTTTATGCCGTTCATTGTTGGGCTGAAGGTGTTTGTTCAGATCTGTTGCCATAAGCATCCCAGCTGAAGCTTCATTGACTTATTTTCTCCATCTTTACCTGCTGGTAAACTTCATACTTAGGCAAATTTTTTCAGTCTCCTCCATGATTGTTTAGATTTTCCCATGAATCGCCCAGATTTTTACATGAATGTTCAGATTTCTCATCATTTCCAGTGATCTCCAGACTGATTTTTTCAGATCTTCTACCATTTTCCGTGATTTTCACCATTTTTGAACGAATTTTCCAGATTTTTGAACTTTTTTATGTGATTTTCCAGATTTTTACCAAAATTTCAAAAAATCTTCGAATCGATTTTCTGAGAGTTTCGTTGCTCGTTTCGAACTTCTGAGTGCGTTTTTGAAACTCGTGGCCCTTCTAAAAATAGAAACTTTCTAAAAATAGAAATTTTCCAAAAATAGCAACTTTCCAAAAATAGACCCTAAAAAATAGGGATCCCAGAATTGCCCAAAAGTGCCAAAAAATAGGTCCTAAAAAATAGGGGCCCGGGGTGAGAAACCCTAAAAATTTGGAAGTGTCAGAATCGACCGAAACGACAGTCGATCTTCGTCTCCCAGGCCTTCTAAGCGTGATGGCAACGTTTGCACAGTGATCTAGGCTCAATTTCTTCAACTGACTCGGGTGACCGTTCAAAACTCAAACCCCTCATTTGCAAAAAGACTGGTGATAAGCAGTTGCGATGCCAAGGCAAAACCAAAAAGCGAAAAAAAACGAAGGGTCCCCATTTGCAATGGGCGATGTGTGAATAGGTCACAACACTACCTAGATTTCAGTTTGTTCTAGATTGATCTTCATTTTTAATGACTTGTATAAGAACCCATATACAGAAGAGTTTCCATTATCCTGTGGAGGACTTTTGAAATCTTACAATAGTAATGGTATGCTTAAAATGAAAAATCAATTCCTTTCACATGGGTCTTAAATATGGTGTGAGTTTATGCCGATGATGGCTTCATACATAATAAGAAAATCTGACATTTCTTAACGATAACATGGACAAGATGGTAGTATCTTCATTTTTCTTCATATGTCTACATTTAGCATCTATCACTGTTACTCCTGAATTCTTAAATTATGCATGACCCGTTTTTTCATTGTTGCTACTTTTGCTGGTAACATCAATTTATTTATCCAGTTAAACTTGTTGCAAACTAAAGCGATTTTCAAACTGAAGGTCACTGGTGAAATTTTTACTATCAAATACATTATTTTAATTCCAGTTATGAGCGCAGAAATGCTTTATGGATGTGTGAATGTACTTAAAATGTATTCAATTTTGTGGATTTCAAATTAATGGAGGAATACATTCATAAATGCTAGAAGCGGGATTTGTTTTATAGCAGTCAAAATTTGATCTTGTGCAGTTAGAAACAGATGTTTAATGATTTGCTTCTTGATTCGGTATTGTCTTATTTTTTTGTGCATTTCAAAATTGTGCTTTCTTTTCCAGCTCTGGGACATGCGGACACTGAAACTCAGAGAAGATCTTCCAGGTCATGCAGATGAGGTACATTCTCAGATGTTTCACAAAATGGGAATGAAAAACTCTATTTTGTACCTCATAGATTTACTTTAACTCAACAAATAAATTTGTTATTGCTTTGCCTTTCTTGACAGGTGTTCTCTGTTGATTGGAGCCCTGATGGTGAGAAGGTAGCTTCTGGGGGAAAAGATCGTGTTATGAAACTTTGGATGAGTTAATGATGTGGAAGCTTATCAGAGACTCAATTATTAGTTGTGCAAGATGTTCAGAACCCTGGTCAAGCTGATAGTATGGAAGATCACAATTGTCACTCTAGTTTCTTAAGCATTGGGCTAAGGGTGATCTTGTGGATTATTCATTGGGTCATTCCATTGTTGTAAATTATACCAACATAATTACCAAAATCATTAGCAAGGGGTTGATATACTAGAGGCGAGTCAACGTAACTGTTGACAATTCTATTCAATTATAAAGGTGAGTCAATGTTAAAGTATCCTTCATGAGCACTTCTTAATATTCATGAAAAGCACGTGCATCTTGATAAACATGAAGTTGAAGCAGTGCTTTTTTTTTTAACTGAAGTATTGGATCATAATGCATGGTAATATTGTTTTATAACTAGTTTATTGTATCATCATAAGGCTGATATTTTCAATATAACTTTGGTGTGTTTATGGATCAACTCTATTATTTTGATATTGAGCTCGAGGGTCAAAGCTCAGACATTTAGATAGCTTTCAAATTGGTTATCCTTTGTACTCTGCTATTGAGTATATAATAATAAAAAATACAAAATGTTTGTCTAAGTTGACATGTGTTTGTGCTCTTATGTGGGCACATACATATACATACATTGCATGTGTGAAGCATGATTACCATTAAGTATTTCCTATAAAAAATATGTGGGAAGATATTTGATGTCAAAGTTTTTAGCATTGTAGTTTTAAACAATGCAGAAATTAGCATTTGCAATAGATGCAATCTAGGCAGGGGGGTTAATTGAACAACTGCCCAAACCTAGCAGCCCCACAACTCTTAACAAAATTCACACGCTAGACAAAAACAACAACAATATTATGTGTAGTCAATTATTAAATCTGCCTTCTACAAATGATACATGATTCCAAAACCTGAACACAACTTTTTATTCTATTTTTTGGCTGATTCAAGTTTGGTCTTGGATCCAGACACGCTTGCATCATACATGTTTGGTAAAAAAATTGTGAACATGGTGCACACAAAGTAGAGTTGATGCAATCTAGGTAGGGGGGTCAATTGAACAACTGCCCAAACCTAGCAGCCCCACAACACTAACAAAATTCACACACTAGACAAAAACAACAACAATATTATTTGTAGTCAATTATTAAATCTGCCTTCTACAAATAATACATGATTCAAAAACCTGCAGACAACATTTTATTCTATTATTGGCTGATTCAAGTTTGGTCTTGGATCTAGACACTCTTGCATCATACATGCTTGGTAAAAAAGTTGTGAACATGGTGCAAGCAAAGTAGAGTTGAGTGATAGAACCAACTTTTCAAAATGTGCACAATACTTAATTGAATTCAAGCACATGAGAAGAAACATCTTTCTTTGCCTCTTCTAGCTTTTAGTTGGGACATCTCTCTTTCTCCATTAAATTTGGCCTTTCACTTCAATTCCTCTTGTGGATCTTTGGCCATCATAGGTTGACCTTCAAGTGCTTCAAGTGCTTCCCCTTTCTCTATTTCCTCTTGTGGGATTTAATCCACCATTATTTGTTTGTACTCCACTGAAAGTGTCCTTTTTCCATTTACTACTTCTATTATACCAAATCTCTTTGGTGCTTGTTTCCAACTCACCTTTTATTGAAAGATTCTTTTCTTGCCTCTTGTTTGGGCATAATTTGTCCACCTTTCCAATATGCCCTCTCTTTCTAGCTTTGCATGAGCTTAAGTCCATCACTATTCGTCCACTTCCACCATAAGCCCTCATGGATTTTGTCATCACTGTCTAAATTTTCTATTGGACTTTCAAAGCCAATTTCGCAATACTCCTCTTTTTGTTCTCTTGCTCCTCTCCTTAGCTCCAAGTGGACAAATTATTTTCATTTTAAAATTTTGACTCTTGAGAGTCAACTTTTGTGTGAACTACCACATTTACATCTTTGTGTGCAATATCTTGTTCCTCCTCTATGCTTATTTGTGTCCTCTAAGGGACATCCTTTTGTTGTCATGGTAAGTGTAGACACCCAAAATTTTCCATCCCAGCTTTGTCATAATCATCCCATTTTAATAACCCTCATTTCAGGCTATTGACTAACTCTTATCATTCCAATCGATCAATTCTATCATCATTTGTTAATCAACTAATTTTGTTGTCTTTGTTATTTCATCATACCACTTTATTAACTTCATCATGTTAATTCAACTTGTTTTTGATTAGGGAAAAATAGGTTTTGATGGGACCCTGAAACCCATTACAAACAAGTTTTGACGGGACTTTAAACTCGGACCAAGCAAAGCATGCTGCTAAAAAAATAATCCATAGAGCATCAACAACCCATCAACAATAGCACCAAACACAAGAAGCAGGACTACACAAGCTGCACAAAGGTTTTGAAGGGACCTTGAACCCTCTACAAGGTTTTATCTAGGACCTTAAACCCAAAGAACAAGTTTTGAAGGGACTTTAAACCCTTTACAACCAGGTTTTATCAAGGACCTTGAAACCTTTTGACTAATCTTGAGCACAATCTGAATCAGCCAGACTTCAGCAAATCAACCGCTCAGAATAATCAAATCTGAGCCCAAGAAACCGTAAAACAAAAAGGTGTAAAACACCCACAAAACTTTGATTCTCAAAAGAACAAAAAAATCCCAAAACCCCACCTCAATAGGGGTTTTGGGAAACATAGCAGAACACTTCAAAGCATCAACCTTCTTACAACACCATCCCACCAAATTTGCCAACCCAACCTCCACTTCTAAAAGAGAGGGCTCCTCTCTATAGGAGAGGATGGTATGAAACCCCTTACCACCAAAACCCCATCTCTCCAGGCCATACTAGCTTCACCTCAACAGGAACTAGTGCTCCACCTCAAAAGGAGCAATCTCCCCCTCTATAGAAAACAACTGAAGATTTTGACAGTAAGTAGCTTCAGTAGGCAGGGCCGACATAACATCCCTTAGTAACACTAGCTTTAGGTGTATGTAGGAAAAGCAAAAACCTCCTCAACAAGCTCAAACAAGCAATAGTTCAACTGCAAGTCTAAAAAACCTAGCCCCAAAAGAAAAGAGTATAGAGAACCACATGGGGCACCACAAGACAAACAACACCCTCTAAGAAGAGGACCTGAAAGCTCCCAACTTGAGAAAACATGACACAAATGAAGCACACAACATACAAAGAAACATAAAAGGCTGGGATGACAGGTAAGAGTTAGGAAGAAACCTAGCCAAGAGGAAAAACACTACAAAGGAGGCCATGGAGGCACCCATAAGCAACTTGAGAGAATAAACTCCAAAACCCCACATAAACATAAGTTTAAAAGACCAAACAGGGAACAAGAGCAAGACAAGAGCCCGTAACATGGAGGAGTGGAGGCCTCCATTCCTGTTAAAAACAAGACTTCAAAGACAAAGCTCTCCGAAAGAAGCATAGGCTCGAGGCCAAACCAAAAAGACTACTAGAGGCAACCTCAAACAAAACAATAAACCCCAAAAGAAATAGGATCAATAGGAAATAACAAGGGCAAAACACCAAGCAACAAAAACCAAAGGGTGAGACAGGAACAAACCCCACCCAACAAGCACAACAAGACCCGACCAAAAGTCGCACCAACGCCACCAAAAGCAACATAGAAGGCACCCAAAAACCAGTAGCAAAGTCCAACGAAAAGAGGACAAAAAAGGTCGCAACAAGACTCCACTTCCCACGAGAGAGGCACCAAACATAGGGCACGGCAAGAAGAAGTATCCTAGTGAAAGAAAGGCCGCACCATAGAAACCACCAAAGGTAGGAAGTTTAGATGGAAGAAAAACTTCCAACGACCCCACAACAACAAAATCTTCTCGAGAGCCCCCAACACCATTTGTGTCCTCATCATCCACAAAATCAGAGGCATCCTTTGACGCTTTTTCCCTAGAATTCAAACACGACCTCCCACCCAAACTCTCTCTTTGCTTCCACTTCCGCTCCATTGTGAAACTCTTTTGTTGATAGATCAATGTTTAACAATAAAATTTTGATGACATTATATTGATCAATTAATCTCATTCCCTCATTGTTCCAACCAATCAATTCTATTGTCATTTATCAATCGACTATTTTTGTTGTTTCATCATGCCATTAAATTATCAACATTATCATGCTAATTTGTCATGTTGATTAATTGATTTTATTATATTAATTAATTACTCTCATTCCCCCTTTATTGCCCATTGCCTCATTAAGATTAATCATTAATTAATTAGCTCCTAATTTATCCATGCATATTGTTGGGTGAAAATTATGTAATCACCTTTTCAATAGATTACACAACCTAGATTTCAACCATAGCTGTGTAAGATATAATCTCTCCTCTCAGAAAGGGGAGGCGCCCTTCTTACTGCTAACAGAAGCTAAGTAAAACTAATTAAGTATTTACAAAATGTACACAACACTTACGAAATGGGGGGGGTGTGTCACATTCATGCTTCTCTCTTTTTTCAGAGAAGATGTTTTACAATGCTTCACAGTTGATAGTTCTAATTCAAAATAACTTTAAACTAAAAACAAGCAGTAATGCCAATACCTCTATCTTGTCAAAGCAAAGCGTAGAGATACTAGGTATGATAATAATAATAACAATAAAATGGGAAATGAAAGTTGACGAAGGCACAAAGTCGTTTTGTAGCTTTTTCACCGATGGATCTATGAGAGATGTACCGTTTGTCATATTAGAAGCACAAAGTCTTCCAGATACAACAATTCCACGAACAACATGAACAATTACAAGCACAAAGTCTTGTAGACCATTCAACAATAGTTACTCAAACATAAATGTAAATTCAAATAAAGAATGTAACACAAAGTTTACATAAATTTATTTGAAGCCCTTCAGATCTCATCTACTAATCACTACCAATATGATCAATCCACAAGATTATCGATTCCAACACAAAGTCTAGTAAGCAATTCTCTTCTTTATTGATCAAATTTTCATTCGCAAATATGAACACAAAGTTTCACAAATCTGCTTAAAAAAGGGCAACACTTCATTGCAAAATACTAAAGGTGAAGATTACAATAGAAATCCCTCCTATTTATAAAAGAGAGGGAAGAGTAAATCTAGGAAATCAATTGAGTAAAATTAGGAAAGTTAGGTGAGCTAATTTAGGAAAATCTCACCTAACTTTGACTAAGTCAAAATGTAGTCCATCTTCGTGAAACATCTCAGATTTTAGTGTAATTACATTTGCTGAAAATACATTTAAGATGTCAAAAACTATTTACAAGATGCATAGAGGGAAGCATCAAAATATTCAACACTAGAGATCAAGAATCTTCATGGTTCCTTGCTTGGACGCTGAAGTCTTCATACTTCTTGGACTCCTGCATGAATGTCTCATCTGGACCAACAGTGTAAACCACAATGGTGTGAATTTTGGTGATTGATCTCATGGCGGTTGAGTGAACCTTTTTGCACCTGTCAAGATGCGTCTTGAGGTTGTCAAGAGTGAGCCATGTATCACAAATAACATGCATAGAGGTCTTTGAAAAGTTTGTACTCTCTACTTGCTTCATGATGGCTTCTTTGAAGATCTCAGAAAGTTCAGTGGCCAGGAGGAAGATACGGTTTTCTTCAAGGAGCTGTCTTGGTAACTCCTTAATCCCCTTTTCAAGGATAGCACGATGTCCTTCGACATCTTGCATTTGGTGGAGGTCTTCTATAAGAGACTTGATTACTTGGATACAGTGTTTAAGTGATTCTCTTACTTCTACATATTTCTCCTTGTCATGAATCACCCCAACTTCCACCAATTTGCTGAGGTTTGTCTGTTTCATTTGTGACCACAATAATAAGCATTTTTTCATTTCTTTGCGCTCTTGGGAAAGAACACTTTCTTCCTTATCAAGCTCTGTTTTGAGCTTGGTTATCTGGGTAGCTTTCTCATCCGCAACAATTATAATTTGGGAACCATGTTCTATAATTTCATGAATAAAATCATACAACACTTTGCCTTTGGAGGAAAACTTCTCAGCCTTCTTCACAGCTGGGTCCTCAACGCTTATCATTGCCAAAGGTTGAGCATTACTTGAAGATCCTGCAAGTCTCCTCAAAATAGTGGCATAATGCTCCGCCTTCTATTTATACATGTTTTGATCTTGCTCCATTTTGTCAAGCCTTCCTGCCAGTGCATCCGAGGTTACCTGTGCATCTACCTTTGCACTTTCATTCGTGACCTCGCCAAGCTGGACTCTTGTTACAATGTAGTCCTCCATATTTACATCCCCTTTCTCTTGAGGCGGTACACCAATCTCTGCATACTTATGACCGACCTTGTCAACATGAAGCTGTGAATACACTTTTTCCTTTTTCTTCCCCTTGGCTTTTGGAGGGGCTATTTCCTCAAGATCAAGCTCTTTTGGAGAGATCATTTGCTTTTTTCGCTTCGATACTTGAGATACCAACCAAGGGGGAAGAGAGGAAGTGCGAGCTTCTTGGCTGACTGTCAACTCTTTTGTCACTGCTGCTTCTGAAGAAATGACTAGTATAGTGACAATTGGGGTAGTGTTTGTCATAATTGCTCTAGTAGATTGCACATCGAGTTGACCGTGCAAGGATTCATTCACGAACCTATTGAATTCAGCTTCTGAAGTGATATCATAGGATGGAGATGATAGGCTGGAAATGGATGATGGAGGGCTTGACAAAATATCAACCGTTTGTATATTTGAAACTAATGGAGGAGTATCAAGTATGGTTGATGCTGTAGGGTGTTGTGAAATGTTCACTGCGGGTATTGTAGATGTAGGAGGTGATGTAGGAAATGGAGGTGGAGTGTTAGAAGGTGTTTGAAGTTACAGGCGATGCTGTCTGGGGAAGCTCCCCGACTACATTCTCATGTGGAGATATAGCTTGTTCTTCATCATGCCTGAGTTCCTATTTGTCACCCTCTTGCTCTTCTTCTTGATCACCTTGATCTTCAGACTCTTGTTCTCCTGCGGAATCTTCATTCTCATCAGTCTGCTTCTTCAGAATCTTCTTCTTTAGAAGATTCATCGCTTGAATTTTCTTCTTTGTAATCTACCTCTTCGAAAATGAGCCCTTTTCCTTTTGAGTGAGATGGTTCAGATTCCGTGACCTCTTCTTGTTGGACGACCCGTGTATCCTTCTTGCCAACAATGAACTAAATTCTAGGGCCTCTTCGAGAAGAAGTGGGAATAGCCGCATGTTTATCTTTTGTGCGAAGTTCCTGTTGTTGGCTGGCTTCTGCTCTAGGTTCCTCCCCTTCTGACTCTATCCTGAAGGCTTTCATCTCGAAGCCATGTTTATGCAACCACTCTACAGTGTTAGCCAATATGGGAGCAAGCCTCTCTTTGATGGACACTTTATTTCTTAGAACATTGGACTACAGGCAAAGGTCTTTTGGAAATCTCATTTTCACTGTAAGCAGTGTTCATGATGTCACTAGGGTTTGTGAAACCCTCTGGTAGGTTAGCAACACCAAGATCCTTGATTTGCTGCACGGTTAGTCTGCAATAATCCATTTTGCGGATAGCCTCTTCATCTTTGCAATCAACCTAGATGTCCTCAAAGCGGTACTTGTGGTTGTGACCCTTTCTCAACTTCTTATTCACATTCTGATAATCAAAGTCAAATCTGTATCTATAGGTCCTTATTGTCATGATGCACATTTCTGCATAGACTGATTTGGATTTTTGCACACTCTTGATGGTATATCTACCAATCGTCAATGGAAACTTGAATCCCGGATTGTGAATCCTCATTCGTTCTTTGTGAATTGAAATTAGTTGTTTGCATAACTCCATGAGTATCCACTTGTTTGAGGGATATCTGGGCAACATGTAAGGGCACCCAGTGTAGCATCCTACCCTCATGTAAGTGAAAGTTGGAAATTGTAAGAATATGCATCCAACTTTACTCACCACTTTGTAGGCCTCGTCAGAGACTCTCTTCTTCTCGAAAATTGGGTCAAAAATGAAAAAGAAAAGGCACAAAGAAAGCATCGGTGACCCGTCTAAAATTGTGAAGGCTTTCCTTTAGCTCCAGTTGATAGAAATATTTGTACATGGGTACAGAGTGCCAGTTCCCTTTTGTAGATAAACCTGGGAATTGCCTCATCACGGTTGCAACATACACCAGATAAGAAGTCATATAGAACTTCAAAGTGGTTGGAACATTTATCAGTTGTTCATGGATTTCATCATTGATCTATTTTTCCATATCAATATGAGCCTTTTGTCTTCTTATGATCCGAATGTACTCATACATCCACTCTTGAAAATAAGATGATTCAGGCAATCCCTTAACTCTGCTCAAGAGTGTAATCATGTCCCCGGCATCTTCTTTGAAGTCACTCCATGGAAGTCCCTTCGACCATCTTGAGATAGAATGCCTGGGTTCTTTCAACCACTGACTATTAATCAAGTTCTTAGCCTTATTGGGATCTAAGTCATAGACTTCCTACACTTGTTGCATTGAAAGTTCAGTGCATTTTTCCATTTGTGGGACTCTGAAAACAATGTCAAATAAATTAGGGTCAAGTCTCATCATCTCTTGTCCAGAGGAATCTATCACACTTTTGCTTTCCCTGATGTAATGGGATGCAGCTTGGAGGACGAACTCTGTATTGTGTGCAGAAGTTAGGAATGTGGACACCAGATGTAGATTGTTGTGTACAATGGTTTTCAGGGAGTCTTCAAGAGGCTTTTGCTCAGTCCTTTTTACAAAATCAACAAGGTCTTGATGACCAACCTCGGTGTCCTTTATTTCATCCACCTTTGAAATCACCAATGTAGGCAGATAGACACCTTGGTACTTGTATTTCATTTTCCCCTTAGCCTTAGAAGATGATGGAGGCTTCTTGGTTGTCATCTAGAAGCAATTGGATCAAAATGTGTCACCTTGAGGATTCCTTGACAAGACCTAGAGAGAAACTGAGAGAAATCGAAAAACCCCAACTCGAATGTAGCTTGAAGAAATCTCCAAATGTGGCTTGAAGGAGGTTAGAGGGAAACTAGCTCAATGAGAAATGAGAGAAAGATGAATGGAATGAGGGCAAACCAACTTAAAATCACTTAAAAGTGATTTAAGAGTGTATTAAATGGAACACAAGTTGTGCATTAGTTAAGGCGGGTTAAGTGGTATGAAGCTGGGAAAAGTGCATTAGAGACAAAAATCATTGCCTATGCACTTGAGAGACTAAGTAAAAAGAAAAAGGGCACAAGCGCTAAAAATTAGTGCTTGTGCACCAAACACTGACTTGAACAAAAGTGCACAAGCATTGATTTTTAGTGCTTGTGCACTCAACATTTAGAAAATATTTACATCATGTAGGAGCACTATTTTTTAGCGCTCTTACACTTTTCACAACTTTGACCAAGTCTAAACATTGAGAGTTCGTGAAGATATTTGTTTCGAAGGTCTTCAATAGACATACGTAGAGGAACACTCAAACAGATTGTTTGAGACTTTGGAACACAATTCATGGTGGATTGAAATTTGCCTCATTTTGTGTGCTTGAACATCACAAACCTATGAAACAAACAAGTTTTGTAGGGGGGTGATCCGTGGATCGAGCATTGCAAGATTCCATGATAACACATATATATCCAATTAATTAATTAAATAATCTTAACTATCCTTACCCAAATTTCACTGGTTAATCAAAGTCAATCAATTAATGAGTCAATCCTATGTTTCACTCATGTCAATTTAGTTAGTTTGATTTTTCACCAATCAATTAAATTAGTTAACTAATTAATTTGTTATGTTAACTCAATCAAATTAGTTGATTGAATAATCATTTCAGTTGACTGATCAATCAAGCTAGTTAATTAGTTAGTTTGGTTAGTTGATTAATCAATTGAGTTAACTAGTCAACCAAACTAGTTAACTCTAAATCATGTCTCTAGCCCTTAAGATTGATCACATCAATTTTGACCATCCATATTTTCACCTAAAACTCAGTCTACAATTCCTTTCAAGTATTTAAGGGGGCACTTTGTAAAATCTTGAATCCATTTTTGAATATTTGAATGACATCTTTGCCATGTTGAAGAACTTGCATAAGAGTTGAGCATCCACAAATCCATCATAGAGTATGAGGAAATTGAATTTAGACTCCATTTAAGGTTTGCATGTATATATGATAAGAATTTTAAATATTATTTTTAATTTTTGATTTTATTTTGAAATATTTGCATACATTTGGGCATTCGCGGTGTGACTATCGTTTGTGTAAACTTTTTCCTATCATTTGTGAGGATTATGTATTCAATGCTTTGAATTCCTTCAATAGGGTTGTTTTTAACAAAGTTCGTGTTTTTTAGATCATTTGAAGTTGTAGCTTTGTTGTGAGAAAGCTAGCTCTAGGTAAAATGTTTAAGCATTAGTGAAATAATCTTACAAGCCTTAAGAGTAAGCTCCAAGCGTGGATTACACCCATCCTTCTCCAATGCTTTCCATGTAAATTCATCGATGTTAAACAATTGCAATTTAATTTTTGCAATACTATATGCAAACCGACAATGGTAACCATATGAACGAAACTTGAAAATAACTAACCACAATGCCAACATGGATTAAGTTACAGATCTGAGATAATAAAATCTTTATCCAAACAAAATAAAAAGAACTTAGCTTTGATTCGATGGCCAACATTGCATCTAGGGTTTGAAGGAAATAATGGAATTTATACATTTTAACCCTATTGAACAAAGAGACTCGACTAGTGAAGCAAGGGTAAAACTTTAAGCTATACCATTACTTGTTTAAAGATCTCAATTATAAGAAACTAATCACAACCAAGCCAAGTACTAATAAGAAGGGTCCAAAGAGGGTTTCACAGATTTACATCCAAGAATAACAAATATTATGAAAGATAACAACAAGATTTACTTTCTTCTCAAGAATCGACAACCAAAACAAAAGGAAACTCAAAAAAATTAAGCAAGAAAAAAAACCTTAAGACTAAGAGAGAGGAACCGGTGACACCTGTGGTTCACATTGCTGCCGACTAATTTTTGCAACCTGATCAAACATTTCAACCTTCACCAAAATTTCATGCTTCCTTCCAAACCTGTCATGCCAACACAAGACTTGAACAAGTTCTTCGATGCCCTAATTGTTTAGGCCATGCCCTATCCCAAGCTCGAGGGCTCTCCATAAAATAGGTATTACAAAAGACTTTAAAAAAAACTTTGAATACAACTTATGTTATGATATTTATCTTCCAAGCCTGATAGGTATTACAATTATTTATTGACTTTTGAAACCAAACACTATGCCAATAAAAATAATATGAAGACTAAAACATTACGATGTCGGTCATATCAACATTCCTCATTTCAACTTTGAAATTCACAACTTTGATAATTGCTGCCTTTATCACATGTTGCTCAATAGCAATAAGATGTCAACTAACACCAAGATGCTAACCATGTGAAGTAGGACATGATCAAACTTTTCATCACCTTATAATCACTCGAAAATCTTCTCAATGGATAAGCAATAAAACTACTAAAAGAAGTACAACAATGACCCAAAGGATCACCACACACATAATGTGATTGAGGATATACAAATGATCACATTGTGAATATGATGTCACTTGAAGCCAACTGAAACCCTATTCATCACTCAAGTGCACCAAATACTTGTAAGTCAACTGAAACCCTATGCATATAATGATCAATTGAAACACCATAACCTCTAAACCATGCCAAGGATAAACATCAATCCATTTTGTTTGTAAGATACCATTTTGTTAATTTTTTTTTTGTTGAAAGACAATATCTTTGTGTGTCTTTGACATCAAGGGAAACAATTGAGGGACAACAAAAACTCCACATGAAGACCCACCATATTCAAAATGAAAAGGGGAAAGCTTGTGTATTGCTCTTTCTTAGCACCCAAGAATTGCATGTAGTGCAAGGGGAGAGGATACTTAAGACTATATTGTGTTGCTATTTCTCATCACCCAAGAATCACACATAGTGCAAGGGGAGAGGATACTAAGACTATAGTGTCCCGCTATTTATCATCACCCAAGAATCACACGTAGCTTAAGGGGGGAGGATACTTTAGCTAAACATGCTTTCAGTAACTAACACACATGCATGCAAGTGCATAAAACATGAAAGACACTTGTTTTTTTTAAGCACCAATTCCAAATGTTCCTAATTTAGAAATAAAAAACACACAATGGAACCTTGCAAGAAATTAGATTAGTAGTTTAGATCAAAAAGGTATTCTCCCAAATTTTTCCACATAGCTAGAAATCAAGTATCAGTAACCAAAAAAGATCTGCTATAGTGAATGCAAAAATAAAAAAATAGAAAACTTAATTTTATACCATATTTTTACTAATAGTAAGATGAGTGCGCAAAGGATCAAATGTGGCACATAAATGAGTCACAAAATCTGATAAATGTGGTACACAAAATGGCGATTGCGGCTTTATATATGGCGATTGCGATGTAAGAAGTGATTGTTGTGGCATAGAAACCTGTAGCTAAAAAAAACACAAATATCTAAAGAAACAACAATTCTAATGATGCAGATGATGTAAGAAAACTCTCAAAATATTAAAAAAATAACTAGAAACCCAAAAATGATCAGAAACAACAATGATTGAAGGATTGCGAGATTTGCAAGATAACAATCAAATGCGGTGTTTTGGTCAACAAATGTAGTGTGGCAGACCTCGCATGTGTTGCACCGTACAATGATTACAATATTTAAAGGTACAAATGTGTCACTTCACATGAAGATTGTGTCACACACTTGAAACTAAAAATTTCTCAAAAATTTCACAAGATTTGGTTAGTTTACCTTGGGTTCACCAATTTGTCGATAGGGGAAATTTGGGGGAAAGCATAAATCAATGATAGCAACCAAAAAAATACCTAAATTCAAGCCATAATGACCCTAATCTAACAATAAAGTATAAATGACAATAGAAATACAAATAATAAAGCAAGAAACCTCAATTCCTATGCCAAAGTTGATTCTCCTCCATTGCTCTTCTCCATTTTGCTTTGTTTGCTCTAAGATTTGTAGTATGCAATGTATTTGATAAGTTTGATGTGTAGTAGAAAGATCTCAATATAGCATGATTGTAAGGAAATCAATGGAGCGCATCTCAAAGTAACCTCCAAGAACAATAGTGCCTTCCGTAACTTTATTTCCATTAGGTTGCCTCAAAGACATGTACAACTATGTCCTAAAGCAGAAACAAACACAATTTATTTCCACATTAATCCTTCTGAGAGATGCACATGTAAATTCAACAACAAGCATTAACAAATTCTCTAACAGAACCATTACAAACATGAAAGATGAGACAAAAAAATAGAACACAAAGATTTACGTGGGGAAAACCGTTTCGGGTGAAAAACCCCACTCTCCAAAGTTCGAGCCATTGTATTATTCAGCAACAAAAAGTTACAATACAGTTTCAGGCTCTTAGCCTTTCAGAGATTACATCTTGTTCATTCTAGATACAACTGGTATCAAACTATCCCTGAGCGATCAGGAGAGATTCCAGCATACCACTACCCCTCTCTTCCTCCCTTCGACCTCATGGCCTTGGCCTTCGCCAACCATTTAGTCCCTCTATCATTCTCTCTCGCTCTCAGCTCCTTGGCTTATCATCTCACACTTCAAAACGCCCAATGCATACGCTTTTATACATTCATTCTCATCTTCCATCCTCTGTGAATCGGTTTGTTTCCAACTATCGATCACAACTTCGAATCATCCAGCTCAGCATCGTAGATGTTTCCACTTCCTTGCATAGAAGATAATATGTCCAAGTCACACCACGTAGGACAATCTTCACTCGGTCAACAACGATCAACTTGTGTCGCATGTCGGTGAGACACTATCCGTGTCTCCCCGATGCCACAAGACTTGACAAATGATATCGCCAAGAGTCATCCCTATCGGCAAGAGGTTACACCGAGTCCAGAAAGCTATTGCTAAGACTTCGCCATGTCGCCAAGACCTCATACCGATGATCACCACTTGTATCGCTATTGCCAAGACCATCGTTGTTCGATGAGACATCATACCGAGGCTCCAGAGTCACATCGACCTCAGCAATCCCATTGACAAGACTATCGCTTCGCCAAGACTTCATAATGAGCTCTTCATGTCACATCGACCTCAACATTCTCATCGGCAAGACAATTGCTATTTGATGAGACATCATACCGAAAGCCTTCAAGTCATACCAACACGGCGAGTCACCAAGAGTCATACCGACATTAGGATTCCCATCGGCAAGACAATCGCTCGCCAAGTGGTGTATGATAAAACCCAAGGTTGCTTGCACTGTCTTGTGGAAGACTTTCCACTATCTCCTGCCTGGAACCTAACTCCAGTGGGTTCCTCTTGAGCTTGTAGGTTGACCAAACCCTTCTCCAACTCTTCTCAAAGAGTTTTTACCTTGTGCTTTACCCTGGGTAGCTCAACACCTTCTTGCAACTTGTTCAATCTTGCTTGGACTTAGAAGGATCTAAGTGCCATATTCTTCATGCTGTTATAAATACTTGTAGGGGAGTTGTAGATACTGTCTCCATGATGTTCGTATCCACAAGGATCCATCTTACTCGGTGCTCAACCCTCAAACTACCCGATTTCATAAAATTGCCTAGGTGAGGCCTAAATCCTACTAGCCCTTACCAGTCCGTTTTTAGCCTTTTACTCTCAAAGTTTCCACACAACCTGTTCAAAAAAATACATTTTCAGACACCCTTTTCGGAGTTTTAAATTTGCATTTGATTTCAGGTTACTATATGTTCCGTACAGTGGATTCCAACACCCTTGGAGAGGAGGCCTAATTGCCCTATCTTCTAGGGTTACCCTATTCTTTGTTAGAAATCTTCTTCCAAAGGAATGTTTAAAGCTTCAACTCTTTTAACCTGTCAAAATGTGACCAAAATCCTCCTGACACCGTACATATTCCATACACAAACCCCTTCCCCTGCCTATGCTCTTTACTTTCCTATTCTCAAACTCCTAACCATGCATTCCTAGCTCGCCTAGGGTTTGAGATTTTGTATTGATGTTGCACTCCCTGCCCTACCTATCATTAAATGTTTATAGAAGTGAGGCTTCCCTTCCATAATCTACTAGACATAGGAAAATTTCGTGGGTAGAGTTTAGAAGGGAGCCATTCTTTTGTTTACACTACTCAAAACAAAATTTATCACCCTACACTTTAATCTATAAACTAGAAACAGCAAATTTACTTTAAGAACCTTGAATACAAGATGAAGTACGTGCTACTCTATCCAATGAACACAAATACCATGCCAAAACAGTAAGAGTAATGCCTTTTATATCACAATTTTTGAAATCAAACGGGTTACACAGTAATACACAGAAATCTGAAAAAAAAATAGAAATAAAAATCTTTACAACCTATTTTATGGATAGAACTCTATCACCACTCATAGAAAAATCCTTATACAAAGGAAAATACCTAAACTACAATGTGAGCACGCATACCAATGCCTAATCAACGCATATAACACCTAAACATGACAGTTCTGAAAACACACTGGGTTTTCAGAAAAACACAGAAAATACAGAAAACTCTAAAAACCCGTCTTCTATTCACACCAAAATTCAATTACAATGCCAAGAATCACTGTGTACAGGCCCATTACATTCATTATTATTATGTTCAAGGGCGTGGATGGAGAATTTCCCTAATTTCAAGGGATTTCCATAACCAAGTAACTTGCATGCAACCAAACAAATTCTCCATGCAATCTTCCAACTCCGCCACTATCCTTCATTTTAGGATTATTAACTCCTTGATCTCGATCCAACAGAATTTTAACTGTCCCATGGCATCTTTCAAACAATGATGATGTGAATTTTAATACATTAGATGCTTTGTAATTTAACACATACTGTCCTAAGCTAAATGCAATAACATTTTTCAATCTAACAACAAAGATGATGTTAATCCTAATGATTAACTCATCACACACAACTCAGGACCTTCTAAGGTCCAAAACAAACATACCAAAATCCTTGACTTGGCTAAAGTCAAAACAAGCCAAAATTTTGCACAAACTTGGTGGAGGTCAGCCTAGGTGCTCCTCGCACTCACCAAGACATCATACCGATGCCTTCAAGTCATACCGAAGAGTCCAACCATCGGCCAAACATTCCACATTTGTTGAGACTTCATACCAAAGTCCTTGTGTTTCTCCGATGACTCCATTCGCTAGGAGTCTCACCGAAAACACCTGATCACATGTGGCTTTGTTGGCCAAACTTATAGCTGTCTCCAAGAGGTCATAGCGAACCCCTTTCGCTACCTCGATGACGCCATATGTATACCCAAGCAGAGACTTTACCGCTATCGATGAGACATCACATCAAGCAGTTTTCTACCAAGGGTCTCTCGAAACATTAGTTTCAAGAGCCCTCCAACATCCGGGCTTAGAACTCACAAACCTCGCCGGCGGTATATCTTCCCACGCTAAGACGCCAAGGCCGGGATAGGAGCAAGTCATGCCAATTACCACATTACCGCATTGCACTTCAAAGGTCACTTTAATATCTATGAAGACTTCCTATTGCCGCCAATAAGACATCATTCTAACAAATTAAGGTTTCGTGATGCCGACATTAAGACATTCAGGAGGTCACATTGACAGTTCAAGATCTACAAGTAGGCCGGCCAAACATCTCACCAATCTCACCGAAATTGCTGACAAGAAGTTTCAGCCTGTGGGATTGAGGCATACAATTCCAACAATCTCCCACTTGAAGAAGATCACACAAGCACCTCCAAAGCAACTGGAAACTAAGATCACACTAGCTCCACCAGTTCAGACCCCGCAACACTCAAGACACCCAATGAACAGGATTCCACAGATTCAGTCCACCAGACAATCTGCAACCAAGACCAGGCATCCAATTGCAACTCACTGTCCAACGAAGCAACCAAAATGCAACCGATCACAGCCTTCCAAGAAACCACATAGACCTCAAACATGCTGTCATGCTCCATCAAGAATTTTGCTCCAACATCCAAGATGTCCACCATTCAGGAAACAATCCTTGTCATCTTCCAACATGCCACCTGTGGAAGAAGGATACAAAGCCAAGGTGTATAAGCACCATTCCAACGAACACAAGCAAAAGATCCCAATGATATCACCAACAAGATACTACTACCACTTCACTGTGCTCAAACGCTATACAAAAGCAATATCAACTTCAAAGCTTCAATCAAAACACAACCATGAAGTCTTATCCAGAAACAAGAAACTAAACATCAATTAGAACAACAATCAGACTGACTGCTTCCATCCAACTGATAACCCATGCGACTTGAACTAGCACCCACAACTCGTGCTATTCCATCCAATCTCACATACCTTGAAGGTATCACCATTAGTAAACTTATGCCAATCCATAACCAACTCATTAACAACAAATACAAGCTCCAAGTGTCAACCAGTCGAAGAAGACAAGACACATACAGGAACTCTCACTGCCTGAGTAATCCAGATCTGAAAGATCAAAGGCATCACAAGTCTACCAATACTAGCACATAGAAAATGTAACCCTGTAGTACCAAGGAAAAAAATCCTCAATGATATGCACAACCTACAACAAACTGGTAAAAGAAAAAATTCTCTCACCACAAACCTTCACGGCCACAGAAAGAAACTCTGCACATCATCTTCCTGTAGAACATCCTCCTACATACACCTCTAATAGCCAGCTATGTCAAGAATGATCTTCTTCACATCCCAAAAGAAAAACCTTAACAACATCCATTCGTTTAATCATCAAGATCAAACCGACTTAAAAACAACCTGGATGTAAGCTTCTCAAAGAAGATCAAGCTACTTCATTCCCCATTTCAAGAAATCAGCCCATACAACATCTCCTACCAATTCTCATTAGCAACAAGGAGATAAAACAAAACTGTACAACTTCCACTATGAATCCTCCAGAACCATTAGACAACAATTCAAGATCCATATCATGAAAGTGAACTTAATGAAACACATCTGAAAAATACAATGGGCCAAATACCTTTCAGATAAACTGCTGAGTAGACCAAGAGTGGGAACGAGAATACTCCTTCAAGATACAAGTCATCATGACTAATCCAAGAGCAATCTCCTCATAGGTCTCTTATTGAACTCACATTCAACCAAGGTGTAGGCTTCTTGGACTTTCTGCTGAAAAACTTGAACAAGAGTAACAAGCAACAATACTTCTCTCATAAGAGAAAAACAACCTCACCTTATTCTTCATGTATCAATGAGTACTAGAAACCGATCATCTCATGCTAAACTTCAACTACATTACTGCACTATCACAAAGTATTAAGCAAATAATCAAAGCACCCAATACACAAAGAATTACCAGACCATTGTCAAAGCTCTAATCATCTGAATCAGGAACTTATCATGACATCATGATCTACACATCCCCATAGGAGATCCCATGCTTCAAGTTACTTTTCCATTGTCTCAAGTACAATGCACAATGCCAAAACTCTAGTGCACAAGCAAGAGTATACCATGACATAAAGCAAATAGACTCAAAATCAACATCACCTGTCAAGCACCACCAACACCTTATCCAAAGACTCCAAGTGTCCTCCATGGATCCAAGATGTTGCACATCTTCAAGTAATGTCCATGCAAATGCGAAAGAACCCTTCTGCAGCAACAGGATCTAAGAGCTCTCCCAAGAAACATCTGCAACACTAAAGAAGACCATTCACCACCATGTGATGAATCCACAGTCACTGCTAGAGCTCCCACTAAAACGTGACACCCGAGCTCTCCAAGCATCATGACTACCTGCTACAGGTTCCCATAACCGACTATTCAGGTACTCAATAGTATCCATCCTCTCATCTCAAAGCACCACACCAATGCACAAGTGACCACAGACAAGGCCAACTAACAAGTTTGCACCAACAATGAATCAACCTTGTGGATATAGATAGTCCACTTCTGAGTTGTCTCACATCAAACATGTAGGTAAAGACAACCCACAACATTGCACAACCCGTAGATCCATTCAACAGAAATGTGCAAACCCATCATTGCATTGGAAATGCAAAAACTGAGATCTCAAAGAGAATAACCACGTAGACAACATGACTCAAACACCGGATCATGCCAAATCTGATTTTCCAATCATGTCCACAACAAGCACCATAATCAAGGAACCCACAAGCACCACCACAGGAATGCTGAGTGACAAATCACGTACCGACACTCCCATGCAGAGAATAAAACATACCTCCTCAAGCCATGCACCAAGCATGCATGCAGAACTGCAACTATTTCATCTAGTAACACCCCAAAGAACCAGTGTCTAGACAATAGCTTGACAACAACTCCACATAACCACAATTTTTTCTTAACCGTGTAAAACCTGCAAAACCACAGAGCCATGCAAGTACAAAGCATCCTTAAAAAAGGAAACAACAATTCAGAAAATCCAAGCCCCTTTCAGGCCAAATCTAAACCACCAATATGTACATGCATCCGAGAAAAGAGAAAAGCTATTCCAGAAGCTTGCAAATAATCTAATGATTAACTTCATAGCCTTTATGTATTCGAGGTTAATAGGAAACCGTGCCTTCCAACACCAGGAAACACCACCTAGCATAAGCACTCTCTTCCATGGTTGAGAAACTACATGATCAACTCCCTTTTCCATCTTGACCATCCTTCAAGTTGCATGCTATCTCCGAATATCAAAAGACTTCCACTCACCAAAGGATAAATAAATCAGTCCATTCCTCTAGATTTCCTCCAACCCAACAAACTAAGAAATCTTCACAGGAGAAATACCCAGAACCAGCAACCAAAAGAAGGCTCTGATACCACTTGTAAGGAAATCAATGGAGCACATCTCAGAGTAACCTCCAAGAATAGTAGTGCCTTCAGTAACTTTGTTTCCATTAGGTTGCCTCAAAGACACGTACAACTATGTCCTAAAGCGGAAACAAACACAGTTTATTTCCACAATCCTTCTGAGAGATGCACATGTAAATTCAACAACAAGCATTAACAGATTCTCTAACAGAACCATTACAGACATGAAAGATGAGACAGAAAAATAGAACACAAAGATTTACGTGGGGAAAACCCTTTCGGGTGAAAAACCCCACTCTCCAAAGTTTGAGCCATTGTATTATTCAGCAACAAAAAGTTACAATACAGTTTCAGGCTCTTAGCCTTTCAGAGATTACATCTTGTTCATTTTGGATACAACTGGTAGCAAACTATCCCTAAGAGATCAGGAGAGATTCCAGCATACCACTACACCTCTCTTCCTCTGCTTCGACCTCATGGCCTCGACCTTTCGGCTAGCCATTCGGTCCTCTCTATCATTCTCTCTCTGGCTCTCGGCTCCTTGGCTTATCATCTCACACTTCAGAACATCCAATGCATATGTTTTATACATTCATTCTCATTTTCTAGCCTCTATGAATCGGTTTATTTCCAACTGTCGAATCACAACTGTCAAATCATCTAGCTTAGCATCGTAGATGTTTCCACTTCCTTGCATAGAAGATAATACGTCCAGGTCACACCATGTAGGACAGTCATCCACTCGGTCAACAATGATCAACTTGTGTCGCATGTCGGTGCACTATTCGTGTCTCCCCAATGCCACAAGACTTGACAAACGATATTGCCAAGAGTCATCCCTATCGGCAAGAGGTTACATCGAGTCCAGAAAGCTATCGCTAATACTTCGCCGTGTCGCCAAGACCTCATACCGATGATCACCACTTGTATCGCTATCGCCAAGACCATCGTTGTTCGATGAGACATCATACTGAGGCTCCAAAATCACATCGACCTCAGCAATCCCATCGGCAAGACTATCGCTCTTCGCCAAGACTTCATAACGAGCTCTTCATGTCACATCGACCTCAACATTCTCATCGGCGAGACAATCGCCATTCGATGAGACATCATACCGAGCCTTCATGTCATACCGAACACCGAGCAGTCGCCAAGAGTCATACCGACATCAGGATTCCCATTGGCAAGACAATCGCTCTTCGCCAAGACATCATACCGATGCCTTCAAGTCATACCAAAGAGTCCAACATCAGCCAAACATTCCACATTCACTGAGACTTGATACCAAAGTCCTTGTGTTTCTCCGATGACTCAATTCACTAGGAGTCTCATCGAAAACACCCGATCACATGTGGCTTTGTCGGCCAGACTTTCCACTGTCGCCAAGAGGTCATAGCCAACCCCTTTCATTACCCCGATGACTCCTTATGTATACCTGTCGGTGAGACTTACCGCTATCGATGAGACATCACACCGAAGCAAGCCTTTCGGCCAATGGTCTCCTCGAAAAAATTAGCCGCCAAGAGTCTTTCCGACATCTGCTAGGAACCAAACCTGTCGGCCAGACATCTCCCAGTCGCCAAGACTTCATGCCGATAGGAGCAAGTCATGCCGATTACCACATTGGCCAGACAGACCAAAGGTCACGCCGATATCGACAAGACTTCCTATTGTCGCCGAGACATCATTCCGACAGTCCAAGGTTACGCCAAAGGTTTTAGATACCGATCACCAAGACATTCAGGAGGTCACAACGACAGTTCGGGATCTACTAGTAGGTTGGCCAGACATCTCACCAGTCTCACCGAAATTGCTCACAAGAAGTTTCAGCCTGTGGGATTGAGGCATACAATTCAAACAATGATATGAGTGATATGATAGCAAAAATTAAAATATTATGGTTAACCTTGAAATGAAAATGATAGGTTACTTTTATAGAAATCCCAATTCAAACCGGTTACATCCATAACAATTAAGTTGGTTCTTGATGGACAAAAGGAAGTAGGTGGTGTGATCAGGTGGGAGAATATAGTTAGGAGGAGAGGAAAGATGGGCCTCTCCTCTTGGTTTGCATTTTGAGATGAAGATATAATGTTGATTGATGCTTATTCGAGAAAGGGTTTTCAGTATGTATCAATAGGGTGATGATCGACATAAGGATTATAGGTTGACTTTCATTTCCCAATCAACAATAGAGTGGAGTACCAAAGATTGGAGTGAACTGCCCAGTGAAGGAGACAAACCATTCCATTAATAGATAGCCAAGATTATTGAAAAGATGGTTCTCCTTTCACTTGGGGGCTCTAGCTTCAATATATCATTAGAACTTGCTAAACTAGACTATAAGGCGGTAGGTGGTGAGAACCTAAGAACTGCTACTTCTAAGGATGAAAAAGATGAGCCTACCCGCTCTATTATTATTTTTATTAGGAAATAATATTGTAAGAGTGGTAACCCAATATAAGGGAGGGTGCATTTATGTAGGTTCTCAAGGGAAAGGAGTCCTTGCAACTCCCTCTTGGATGCATCCAATGCAGGAAATCGCTTTGATTTAGTCATTCCAACAAGTCAAGTATTCAAAATTGGAGTGGGACTTGGTCAACTAGAAGAAGTGGACACAAAGAAAAAGTGAAATGGGTTTAACAAGTAAGATGGCCCCCACCCAAGGCCTATAGGGTGGTGGGGTTTTCCTTAAATCGAATCCAAGAAGAAGAATTTGAGAATGTAGCTAAAATCATAAAAGGTGTAGGTGTAGCTTCAACCCATTTATCCATTTCCAATTGCTTTATCTGGTTATTCCCTATTCCCCAAGTGGGGTCAAGACTGGTAGGAGCATGATATGGAAGGTAGGTTTCCTATATTTCACTTGGCGGCATATGAATCCAATCTTCCTTCTCTGACAATCATTATCACTTTCATTTTATTATCCACTTCAAAGCGTAGGTATGAACCAACTTGAATCACCAGAACATAATTGTACGAACAAGAAATATTTCTCTCATCTATTTTGAGCTAACCCAGCCAAAGTTCATTATTTTTGAAAGCACTCAAATGGACCGGGGCCTAAAGCTGGGCCAGTTGAAACTGCGTCCCAAGCGCATTTGCTTTCTGATCTGTCTCAACCACTTCCTTTGCATCTATCTTTTAGTCGTTTTATTAGTTCCATAAATGTACCAGTCGGGTTCTCGATGGATATGAAGTGAACTTAACAATTTTGTTGCCCTATGTACCGGGTATGCGGATCGCCGATGGGGCCGTACAGCAATGCATGTATGTGGTCGCATTAATTTTTACCCAAAATTCATTTTGAAAATGAAAAAGGGTTTTAAATGAGATCTTTAGCCCATACAGAGCATGGCTTATGCTGGCTTCTCTCTTCTCTTCTCTCCTGGTGATGGAAGATGCAATGAGTAGGATTTTTTGGACGTAAACATGCATTCACATTCTATGCTTCTATAAGATTTCATTAAAAATAAATTTCATGCAGTTTTGACCGGGTTATGTCGCGACATATGAGTTTTTAAAAGTTGGGTGGATTAAAAATTCATAATTAATTATTTTACGAAAAAAAAAAAAAAATACACAAAAATATGCATCACATCCGAACATGATTCCTCTACTTATATCTTAAAAATATTATAAAAAAATATTGGCCTATTTTATTGTGGTTAGGGTGGTAAGATCAGACACTCCTACTTCTGGCTTTTCCCTTGAATTCTAAGTACCATTGTGTTGAAATTCCCCCAAATTTTCACCAACAGTTTTTTTCTCAAAATAAACCTAGTAATTTAGAAACTACATTCAATTTGCTATAGATTCTATTCTTACATATTTTTGAAATAATATAGATAACTTATTCAAATTTTTACGTCAAGTTTCCTAACTCTGATTTTTAAATTTTTTTTGCCACTTAAGGGCCTATTTTTTCCATTATGATCCTGCACATACCCTACTTCTCTTGCACTCTTAGGGTTTTTCACCTAAAAGGAGAGATATAGACCCCAAAAACTGTGGTGGTTCACTCAAACTAATGTATGCAAGATGGAATTAAGTCTAAATGTAATGATATAGATGCAACAAACTAACAAAATTGATTGATTATTTATGCAAAACCTAAGAAAAATGAAGTGTTTGAAAACATAGTGTGATATGCAGAAATGAACTAGAAACATAAACAAATGAAATCAAAATTGAATGAGACTAAACATAGTGCACCTGGAGATGAAATAATGATGCTGTAAGGTTCTCAAATCTGACATAAATAACTGTTGATGACCAGTGGGACTCATTCACCACTGATGGTGAATTAGTCCCGCTTTTGGTAAACTTTGTTGGAACCAGTTTCTAATTGTCGGGAGCTGAATTTTGATGAAATAAAATTTTATAGCCTTTAGGTGGGACTCAATCACCACTGATGGTGAATCATTCCTCCTCCAAAAATCTACAAATTCAGGGGTCAACTCTATGGGTCTAGATCTCCACTTGTCTTCTTGTCGGGTCAATGGAGTCAAATCTGTAGAAAACAAAATGAATATTGTTTCCAAGCTTGAAGTAGGGTTTAGTTGACTTGAATCACTTTGATAACTTGTTGAACACTTTTCAACACCTATTTATTTGAAAAATATTCCTACAATACCTAGAAACACACATGCAAAGATGAGAAAAATGGTTAAGGGTTAGAGTATAGGGATTTTCCTTGGTCAAATCCCACTTTGGTAATTAAACCCTTAATAAATAAATGAAATGAAAAAAAGAAAGGAATGATGAATAAACAACATGAATGTGTCCTAAAATCACCAAAACCTTATTGTTGAAGTCTGAAGATATGTTAATGGCTGCTCCGAGATGCTTGATAATTGCTTGATCAAATGATGAAATGATGCTTTGAATGTAAGAATGCTAATTGATGTTGAATGAGTGAATGAGATGAATGAGGGTTAAAATGGATGGAAAAACACTTATTTATACACTTATGCCCTAAAAACCCAAGAATACATCACAGGAAAACATAAGGTCTTAATGAATAAAAACCCGAAGGAAGTTTGAATTTATTTTGAATTTTTTGCCAAGAGGGACTCATTCACCACCCATGGCAAATGGGTCCCACTCTAGGCTTGCAAGTGGGAATTGGGAATTAAGTTGATTTTAATGTTGTTTGTTGGGTTTGTATTAAAAAACACACTTAAATAAGGCCTATAAGTACATAAAGGGGCCAAATAAAGCATAAGAAATGTGTAATTAGTGATGACAAGCCTAAAAAAGCATGAAATATTGTTACAAGACTTTACAACACTTTGAAATAGGACTTGATAAGGGATAAAAATGGAATATTTAGATGAATTATAATAAGAAGAGTATAGAAAAGTGTAGAAATGTATTACAACACTTCACAACACCTTCACAAGACATCATAATTTAAATATTCAGGACTTAATGTGAATGTTTAAGTTACATTACAACATTAAATCCATGAAAAATAAGCAAAGAATCATAGGAAAAGACCTAAATGACCATGAAAATGTCAAAGATCCATTTTTATATGGTACATTTATCCCCCACTTTAGTGAGAGGATGAACTTGCTTCAAACTCACACTAAAGTAGCCGTGCATATCGAGAGGGATCCAGATACACTTATTTTAGGAAGATGGAATGCAAATGATCAAGAGGGATGATCAAGCTCCTAGGATGAAGATCCCATGGCTAAATAAATATAAGAACAAAGGAACACACATGTGAAAGAGAGAAAGAAAAGGGAGAGAAAAAGGAAAAGTCGGATCAAGCTTGGATTGTTTGTTCAACTAGTTGTGAATC
>VDFB02002343.1:0-17590 GCA_007258455.2 Sequoia sempervirens | reverse complement strand
TACTCTCCTTTCATGGCCAATCATATAATCTATATATCTATTATCTGAATAAGACAACAATGGCACCACATTGCTTGAATATGACTGTTGCATCAAAGACGGAACTTAATATCAAATCCATGTTGGGAAGATTGCTTAAGATTGCTTTTGCATGTTGTTTGGTTTAAACCAAACCGTGCAATAGAAAGTTTGTTCTTTAAATATTGGAAACTATTATAGAATAATTACTAGAAGAGGCGGCATACGGGAATGGAGGCACCAATTTCAGATATAAATATATAAATATAGGTGCCAATAAACATAAAGCTTAACTAGGACATGTGGATACTGGCATAGTCTAATATCCCTATGAGTGAGTTCATGGTAAATTATGTAGTGTGGTTATGGAAGACCAAATCTGATGAGATAATATTTGATAATTCCATAATGGATTTCAAATTGGGATAGGCCTTCTATAATAGGAGTTTGTCTTCAGCCAACATAAATTTTGGGAAATGGAATACAATTAATAAAAACAAAGGTAAATAGGTATATATTAGCTTGCTTCTGATAGACAATTCTATTCTGCAAAAGATTTATTAACTGCTGGATTAAAAAAATTTCTAACTATTCCTAAATTGATTTAATTTGAACGATGCTTTTCTCTCAGCTTATCTTGGAAGGCATCTAGAGACTACAAAAAGGGTTTTGCCTCTAACTAGTGAGAGGCTACATCAATGAAGTTTCTCAAACTTCACAACGAATTAATACGTGTATAGGTTAAAAGGGCTTGTCTTCTGACTCAGAAAACTCAGACTTATTAAGATGGCTTATTTGAGAACCATAGTCCTCCAATTTATTGAGCTTGACCGAATTCAGTCATCATGAATCTGCAAGGCATCATAATGGCCATATCCAGTAAACAAAACCCTGATTGGATTTCGTTTCCCATAGTCTTGACCATACTCTGCAATAGCTATAAGACCATCAGAGTTCCTCTCATGCATATACACAGTTATTGGCATCCTGCATCCATTCAAAACAAAAACAATTTCTGTAATGTCTGTTATAACTATCCATCATTAGTCACATTAAAAATCCACTGTTCATAGATTATCAAATAAAAATCTATCATGCTTTTAGACCTCCAAATACAAAACATTGTAAATATGACACAGTGCTTCCATTTTTATCTCAAGATTCAAACTCTGCTCTAAGCTTCTGTTAGTTCCGTCCATTGAAAACCAAGCTATTAAACATCTTTATGAATCTAATGTGACTTACTGGAGAACATGTGAAGCCATAAGTAGTTCAGGTTCTCCACCCCAAACGTGTGGCTTTTTTATCTGTTCAACATATGTATTGAAGTCACCTTCTATGCACCTGCAAAGAAATATATTAGATATTCCATTTACAGCAATCTAGCATGCAGCTGCTGAGATATTTGCTTAAACTTCAGTGTGCAAATTGCAAGCACTCACCATTCAAACTCTTCACGTCTCTTTACCAATTCATCTGCAACCTACAAAACAAAATGCCAATTCTATTCTTCATCAGTTTAACTCTACTTCATATGGAGAAAAGAAGAAAATCTTACAAGAAAAATGCACTAAGATAAGACTTACAAACTTTCTTGGTACATAACATGTGCTAGCTATTTCATGCATATGAGTAAACAATTAACTCACACCACACAACTAAGATTCTATGACCTCAAAGAGAGAATCTAGAGGAAATAGCACACGCACTTTATGGAATCTCAATCCTAGTGAAGATAAACAAAAATAGAAAGAGTGGCATGCTTCTGAAATAAATTTTTGAGTTTTGTTTGCATCAACATTTCTATCATGCTCCGTGATCCATCATTATAATGAGGAAATAATCTATGGGTCAAAGAACTAAATAATAATGAGGAAATAATCTATGGGTCAAAGAACTAAATAATAATAACTTAATGGTCTATGTATTAGAGAACAATTAGTGAACTATGAAACTGTCAAAAAGTAGAAAGTATTTATTGGTCCATCTACTTGTGCACAATGATTGTGAATGGAATTGATAACATGTAAAAGTGCCATAACACACAACAGACACTCATCTTATTAAGAAGACATTTTAAATTGAAGATTTCAACACTGCACTGAAGCACAAATGGATATATCATATTCCAACAAACAAACTTTACACAAAAGAGTTAGATCATTGTGAGAAAATTTCATCCTTCATGGACCAACCTGCAATTGCGACCATACAAATGCAACATACACAAAAGATTCTTATTTCTAGCACACAAAGAAGATTGTATCTAATGGCTTACTCTAGCTCGCAAATCATCTGCTAGCTTTCTCTGAGTGCTCTCGTCTGAGCAGCTTCTCCTCTTCTCAAGCAAGAACCATGTGCAACAGCTCGAAACAAACACCTCCCATCACCAGGTACACCTGCATAATCAAAATTTATATAAGCAAAAATGTATCAAATTGCAAGCTATACAATACAGCTTTACCCTCAACATACATTTTCTTCCAATAGCAAAGCATCACACATATCCAAGAAAATATGTTACTGAGAATTCCATAGATGATGATTTTACAGGCAGGAGGTTGAAACACATGGTGGGCTGTGATCTCCCATTTCTTGCTTTCAAACTTTTGGTTGTTCCTGACGATTTTACAGGCAGGAACAACCAAAAGTTTGAAAGCAAGAAATGGGAGATCACAGCCCACCATGTGTTTCAACCTCAATACCATGAAAATGCCATTATAACTTATAGTCTATCAAATAAAATCCATAACTTTCCTCATAAGTAGAAAATACATCGCTTATCGGGCATTCACTAGGGCTTGATCATACATTTTCTTCCAATAGCAAGGCATCACACATATCCAAGAAAATATGTTACTGAGAATTCCATAGATGATGATTTTACAGGCAGGAGGTTGAAACACATGGTGGACTGTGATCTCCCATTTCTTGCTTTCAAACTTTTGGTTGTTCCTGATGATTTTACAGGCAGGTACAACCAAAAGTTTGAAAGCAAGAAATGGGAGATCACAGCCCACCACGTGTTTCAACCTCAATACCATGAAAATGCCATTATAACTTATAGTCTATCAAATGAAATCCATAACTTTCCTCATAAGTAGAAAATACATCGCTTATCAGGCATTCACTAGGGCTTGATCATCCACCCAAACAAGCTTCACTTCTAGAAAGAGAAATTAACCTTTTTGCACTGGAATGGTTATAGAATCTAATGAATAAACATATTATACTTGAAAAGGCCACTAAGACCACTATATGACTGGGATGTCATATGTTTAATTTTCATGCAACAGCAAACTGCTTTTAATTTTTACATTGATTTGCAGGTATATTATTTCTGTTATCAACTTGAACATTTCAAAATGCTTGACAAGTATCTTGAGAGTGGTATAAAACTATAGATATGCAAGGTAGTGAACCAGGGCAGTACTCTACAACACACAAGACAACTGCCATAGGTTGCAGATTATAATTAATCTGATTACCTACCTTACCTCTCTGATAATTGTAAATATAACATTTAATAATTAAAGGAGGCTACCCACATCCACCAAGATGATTCCATTATCTTGGCCCCTCTCCTATAAGACTCAAACATATATGTCTTATTTAGAGAAAAATTAAATAGCTTTACACAGAAAACATCAATGAAAATGAAGATGTTATTTAGTCATCCATTCTACTAAGGTTCACTTTCTCAGAAGAGAAACCAGCCTCTTAAGATTAGAATGGTTATAGAATATAACGAATAAACATACACTTGGCAATGGAGGGGCTCGGTTTTTTATAACAAGAGCCACCACTTTAACTGATCTGTTGATCTATTAATCATAAGAAGCAATCAGGGCTATCAAACAAACCACATAATTCATCTTGTAATTTTCCAAAAGAGGGGTCTTGAACAAGACTCAAAATGTAGGAATTAAAAACACGTACACGATATCCATATAACTGTGAAATCTAAAAATCTTTAATTGATCTATAATATGATAACGCTTATAGCATTTCAACGTATTATATTGCGGCATGAATAATACCCTAGCCAATCATGGCTAGAAAACCAGGACAATCCTCCATGACACACAAACACTAGAATTACAAGAGTCACATATAATGATCTCAAAAAGGCAGGATTTGTGGATGGAGTAGTTTACCTATTCATCAAGAGTCACAGCTAATGTTGTGGAAGATATCATTTTATTAGCTATTGCAACAAATGGATTCAGGTGGTGAACATCAAAGAAAACAAAGATGCATTTAAACATCTAGCCCAAATGCTTACCCGTGACAGAGTAATCGGTATAAACTTTCTTTCCATGGCAAGCCTTGTCAGCAGAAGCAAGGATTGCACCATCATCATCATCCACCACATCATCAGTATTCTCATCTACCAAAAGTGCTTCAGTCTCAGCCTGAACAGGAGGATTTAGGTTTGCAAAACAAGCACACACCCCAAAAAGAAGCCACGCAGAATGACTCCCATGCAACCACCTCGCAGGCCTCACGTCCCACGAGGCATTCCAGGACCCCTCAGAAAATCCCCCGCCTACAGAAGCAGAACAAGAAGAAAGCCTTTTTGCACAATCTCCACAGTTCCTATAAATCCCAATAAACGAATCCTTAGATTTCATCTCTTCAAAACAAGTTCTGCCATTGCTATTACACATCCTGTTGGGTATTCTCTTGTGGGTATCAGAAAAATGTGAGGAGGGAAGCAGGGCATGCCAGATGGATGCAGCCACATACCCATTACCATTCCCTGCAAGCAGACATGAGCTGGAATGGTGCTGGGTTCTCCTAAGATTGGACAGGTGGCAACACCCATCGTTGCTGCTGTCATTGGAATACCCAACACCGCCCCTCTGGAAAATATTTCTAGACAATAAAACTAAGGTTTTTGATTGTCTCTCAGAGCTTTTGGCAGAGCAATAACTATTGTAACTACGAGTGTTGTTATAACTGGAACTACATGTCAGATTAAGTGGTAGTAATGAAGTTCTGCTACGAATGGGGAGGCGAAAACAGGCAGACCCAAGCATGTGATTTTCTGCAATCAATCCAAACCCCAATCTTCCCTTGTGGTTTTCCAAAACCATTCTATAAATTTCTCTTCGGGACATACCATCAAAAAAATTAAGCAACAATCACTACAAAGCCCTGCATTTCTTTCCGAAAAAAAGCGCAGAAAATGGTTGTTTTGATAAAATAGTCAAGCATTACAACTGTAATGATGGGTATTTATAGCATCAAGAAGAAGAAGATGAGACATGCTAGAATACGAATAGCCCTCTCATGCATGAAGCAAGCTTTGAGAAAGAGTCCTAGTTTTTTTTAATTTTTCTTTGGCTTGGTACCATAGCTGAGGCTCGGACTCCGCTTTGTAAATCACCGAATCTGGGTTCTTACGTTGGAAATCTCGCTGTAAGTCACATTAATTATCTCGAGACTTTAATATATTTCGTTTTATCGTTAAGATTGAACTGGGTGAATTTGCTCTCCTTGATCTCATTAATTATTTATATACAAAATTTTCGATTTCCCTTTTCTAAAAATATAATTTTGAATAAATCTTATTTAATGAGAATAGATTTCTACAATCTATGAAGATTATTGAACAGTTTGTGGATTAGATTCTGTCAGTATATTTGGCATCAACTTTTTGGAGCACCATCATCACACTCGTGATCCATCATCAAGACGCAAAAGAGAGCATAAAGAGTGTTTGCACTGTAATCCATTATCATGATGCCAAAGAAAACATACGAGTACTCACATCCTATGATGGAATACAGAATATGATCCCTTGATGCCAAAAATAATGACACAGTCTTGACCAATCTAAAAAACTGTTCAATAAATTTTATTTGATATTAATATAATATATCTAATTTATCAAAATAATTTAGATTTTTCTCTTAAAATAAAAATTAAAAAACTAAACCTTTTATTCACTATTTCACTAACTCCTACATCTAGAAATGCCAACGTTGGATATTAAAATTAGGTTTGGCATTAATAATTAAAATATCTCTATTATAAAATCCCCGCGTTGAATCTCAAAATTAGGTTTGCGATTAATAAATCACCTGTCTTTTGCCACGTCATATGGTTTAAAAAGGGCATATTCCTCCGATGTCAGGGAAAGAATATAATACAGGTTTTAGTTGAATAATTGTTCGGTCCATAACGTTCACAAGTGTTGAATATGTGGGTCCCACTATAAAGCGTACATGGTATTGTATTTTTGTATTTGCTGTGGAGTTTGTGTGAAATATCGAGCTTGACCGCATTGCTTACGTCATCATCCTAATATAGTTATAGGACAAAAATTTGGCATTTTGCATGGTGGAGGTTTGATATGTGGACTAGGCAGGCACGCACCCACGAGCCTAGTGCGTTGGTTGGGCCACGCTACCCCAAACCCACCCTACCCTTGGTAGGTGGCACACACCATACTCTAGATTTACTTCACATTCTTAGCTGCCATTAAAATTGCTTTCAATTTTATTTTATTTTTTTAAAATTTATAAGGTGATTAGGGATGGATTAGGTTTTTTTTTTTCTTTTTCTTTTTTGAAATAATTTGATTAGTATTTCATATAGTAAATTATAATATTATAAAAGAATATATTAAAATTAGAAGTCATCCTTAGAATCAGTTGTCAATGTCATTTAGAGTTAAATTTGGATTAGGATTCTAATTCAATATATTGAGCGCAATTGATGAGGATGATGATTTATTATTTGATTTGGTCATCTATCATGATTTATTTTTTATACGTTATCATGAATAATTTTTTAAATACACTAGTTAACTTGGTTTTTAATTGCTCTTTCATAATTTTAAATAAATAAGGCATTTGCAATGAAAATAAAGTAGTCTCTAGGAGTTTATTTATATTACTTATTTATGAAGGGGTACTACTATTTATTGAATTATATGTTGCTAGCTTGGGTGGGCTTTTTATAATCAGTATCCATTGGGTGTGTGAAGCAATGATGTGAAGTGCTAGTTTGGTTTTATGTTTTTTAGTGTGTGGGAAGATAATATGAGGTCTCTTATAAAAATTCCAAGATTCTTCTTAAAAAGAGCCTTTGTTGCACCATTAAGCTCATTTGGACCCTAAGAAATTGTATCTCATCTCCCAAAGACCCTAGCAATCTCCTTCTTAATGTGGGTGTCTACAAAGTGATATGCTCTTGTGGCACCCCCTACATGGGGGAGACGAGTCACTCTATTAGCGTGCGAGAATCAAAGAGCATCACACTAACATAACTCATGAGTGAGTCTTAAAATCAACCTGTATAAGAGTGAATTTGCACCCTTTATGCAAATTCCCCTTTTTGCCTTCTCCACTTTAGAAAACCAAGTTTGGAGGCTTAATTACACCTAAGCCCGCTGCTTTTATTCCAATTGGCACTTGTTTTGAGTGTCGGTGGGGGAATTTCTGTTGGGGACTCCTGCGCAGCGCATAGATGATCACGCATCACACTTACATCCCTGGCAGATTCATGCAGTTGAGCCTATAGACGCGTTACACTTCTCATTGGAGGTGAAGTTGTGACGCCCTCTTTGGCCAACCGACCCAAATATGGTTGTTTTCTTCATCTCCTCTTCAAATTGTCTCCTTCTACATCCATTTCAACTTCTTCCAAGCTTTGAGATCAGCTTCTTCACACTCTTGCACTCACTCCAAGCATTCCAAGCACTTCTAGCAGCACTTTGGCAATCCTTGGCAGCAATAACTTCACTCCATCACTTCAGTAGAGCAAGTTTGGGACCACACCATTGCAGCAGAGGCTTGAGTACTCTCATTCTCTCCCCCATCAACCTTGAGTGCTTTTCGTGGAGGTGGTAAGCTTCCCATTCCTCTCCTCTTTTGCTTGGTAAAGTAAGCACATTTACTGTTTTGTAGTGCTTTAGTGTTCTTCACTATGTTATTTTCTTTATATCACTTTCTTGGTTGTCTATGGAGGCGTAAATACCTAAACGGGGGTCTAACTGAGGCAGGCCCCTATACAACCACCCAACATTTTTCCTCCTCTTTGTGTGTAGGTGAACGAGCTTTTGGGGAGCTAGCTGACGAACAAGTTTCTTTGTGAGATCATCCTTGCCACCCTAACTCTTGGGTGAAGCCACAATAGTGGTTTACAATTGAAGCGAGGAAGGAAAACTCACAAAAAATGAATGCATGGAAAAAAACTTGATTTTAGGGGTTCATACGAACCTATTGGTTCGACCGAACCCATTAGGGGTTCTCTAGAACTTGGGTTCGGGTGAACCCTTTTAATGCTTTCCTGCCAAAAAATCCAACAAAACCCCTTATAAAAGGGGGGTTCGAGCAAACCTCTAGGGGTTCATTCGAACCCCCCTTATTCCTCATCCCCCCTGAGACACCAAAAAACCCTAAATTTTGACACTTCGGAGCTCGGGTTGAGGATGAAAATGGATGATTCTTCACAAACCCAACTGGAATCAGATAGTCCTTGGAATGATCTATCCAATGAATATAATTTTAATATGTTTTGGTTTTATTATGTATTTGTTTTTTTAGTTTTATTAAACATAGGTTTTTCATCGACAATGAAGGTCTCTGTTCTGCACATGTGGAAAAATAGCAGATTATCAAAAAAATAAAAAAAAAATGAGTGCACCAGATAATGAAGTCCTTGGTCCAACAAAAAATAAAAAAATTTCGATATACACAAAAAAGTTATATGTTATACAGTTGCGCTATGTTTGAATTGTAATTGGTTTGACTTGAAACTTGATTAAAGAAAAAATATTGATAAAAAGTTGTCTAACCAAGTGGAAGCACTAGATATAGAGTTACGAATCTAAATTCAAAAGAATTAGAATTTTATCCTTCATAGAAAAAAAGTTATGCGTTATACGGTGTGTGTCACTTTTTAAAAATGTTATTTTTTGAAAAAAAATAGTTTTCGTGGGAGATGGAAAAAGAAGTGCAATTTGATTCCAAAAATTTTGAAAAAAATATTTTTAGAATCTATAGAGAAAATGTGATGAGACTCTAGTTTACATCATCTTCAAATTCTTCACGGTTTAGCCGCTATAGGTGCCCAAATATGAATATTTAGTTAAAAATAATAATTTCAATGTCCAGTTTGGCCAAAAATTGTAAACCACTATTGTGGGATCACCCTCTTGCATTTTTAGTCTATCACATTAGAGAGTATTTTGTTTACTTAATCACATTATTTTGGCCCTTTAGTAGTAGTTAGTTGGGTCATTAGCTTGTTTTCCTAGGTAGGTTCGACCTTGTCTCTTTAGTTATCTAGTCGTACAGACACCTGTGCACTTGAGAGAGGCCAACACATTGCGTTGTCGTCCCAGGACCGCATTTCCGTCCTCGGGGAAAGAGCTTCCTAAGGTGTAGTGTTAAACCTAAAAACTAGCTCGCCTAGCCCCATTTTGTATTTTGGGTATATAGGGTGATTCAAGGACTTTAGAGTCCTCATCATTCTTGTCCCACATTTTCCAACATCTTGTTAAGCTGAGGTAAGTTAGGTAAACCTTCCGCTCTTGGCCCTCCGCGACCTGGGGCCTTGAACGTGGTTGGTGCCCCTCTCTTACACAACCTTAGTCAAGCATTCCTCCAAGACCAAACATCAAATCCCCTTAGAAGATGCCCAAATCAAGGCCAAAGAAGACAATTTCTTCAAGACAAAACTCATAGAGGCTATAGAAATCACTAATCACTCCTCCAACCTCAATCATGATGGCAATTAGAGTTTAAGATTCTCTTTGCAACCCCTACTAATCCATATCATAAATTGATCTTCTCCTTCCTACTAATCATCTTGATCTCTTATCGCACTATGTCCCCTTTAGCTTGACCCCCTTCTCTCTTTTAGATTAACCCCCTCCCTTTTCCTAATTTTTTTTGTCTATATTTTTACCCTTTGGTGCTCCCATTACATTTTTCTCACCAATCTTCTAGTGCTTGGGGTGTTGGGTTGATCTTCCCTCCTCTCATTTTACTCAACTCCTTCCCTTTTTGTCCTCTTATGTTTCTTCTCCATGTCTTCCTTTCCTTGTGATATTTCTTACTACTCTCTTTCTTTAGGTTTTGTTCTTCCCATTGTTTCTTCTTTTTTATCTCTCTTGAGGCATCCTTTGCTCCATTGGTCTCTTTGATTCCTTATCTTATTTTCCCTTCCTTTGTTTGTGTCCCTTTGGCATTTTTATTTGCCCTTATTTTTTGTCCTCCTTTTTATTTTATTTTAACATTTCTTCATCTTCTTCCATTGGATTTCTCATATATTGCCTAATTGTCACTTCTTTTGATCAGTCAACATCCTAGTCTTGCCTTTATTGTCTTGTTGTCCTTCATAGGTTCCATTTTTATATTTTCAAGTCCTTAAGTTGTCATATAGTCATTTTATATATTGTTTATCCATTTGTGTATTTACTATATTTAACATTTGTTTTTTATTTTTTGGCTTGTTTTTTTAGGTTGTTTAATTGTTACTCATATTGATTTTTTAATTTATTCTTGTGTTGTGGTTTTCTTACCTATCATGTATGCATAAACAAGTGAGTGCAAGACCGTGATGGCCCAAACAGTGGTAATAGGCAAAAATATGTATCTTTACTTAGCCAAAATCTTGAAACAAATATATTTTTTCTATGGGTTGGATAAAAATTTGATTTTGGTTTGGCACTTTACTTATTTAAATATATTTTTAAAATGAATTTGCTTGCTTTTTCCATTCTCACATTAATTGGATACATATGACATAATTTTATAGGAATGATTTAGGTTCGCATTGTAATTTAAATTTTTGAAAAAATGCATTTTGAGGCATAGAATTTTTTTAAAGAAATTGATAAAAGAAAATATGAGTACAAAAGAATGATGGTGTGCATGAGAGAATCAATTTTTATTTTTTTTGTATTAGAGATATTTTAGTCACAATAAAGGATTATACATAGTTTAGCTGCTTCAAGCTATTACAAACATTCTACAGCTAATCATATGTCCACAACTATACCATTTGTTACAAAAAAAATGTGTACTAACAAACTAACTATAGAAAATATATGTTGTTTCAGTACTGACTAGAGATAGCTAGATTGTCCAAGAAGGTACCAATTTTTACATACGTGTTGTTACAAAGTTAAATATTTCCTTATTACACATGATGCAATAATTTTAGTTTTAACAAAATTTATACAAAAAAGGACCTAACAAACCACTTGGTTACACTGTTTTACATATGGTTTCTTATTATAAATTTATGTTTTCACAGTAATAGTCCAAGTCCCTCCATCCTAAAAGGCGATCAATAGTTGAAAGGTCCTCATTATACTTGACCACTTCAATTACAAAGTATTCACCTTCATTATCATGAAACCTGAGACCTCTTGCTCTAATGTTTTTCTTCTTTTTACCCTTTGCTTTGTAATTGAATTCCTTGAGAGCCTTTAGAAATGTAGTTGTATCAAATTGACTAAATTTCCAAGTATGTCCACAACTGACCTCTTCTTTGTTGACTCTTGTTGTACCATCCTTCAACTACTTTAGGAATTTGCACATTGAAATTTCTAATGTGATAGTAACCTGCATGGCAACATTATGTAATATGAGTCTTTTTGAAGACTTGATAAGTGCCTTTCTAGCCCCTTTAAATTTATCCTCATTTATTGCCTACCAGATAATCCACAAAATTTTAGTTGAAAGACAAATCTAGAACATATTATGATCTTTATCTAATTTAGTATTAGTCCCTATACTATTTTTTTTCCAATTAATTTCACCACATTCTCCCTAAATCTTTTTCCCTTCACAAAATAAATTCCAAATTTCCTTTGCATAAAATATGTGTGTGTGTTTGTGTGTGTTTGATTAATTGATTCAAGCAATCTATAAATGCTATAGATTTCGATATTAGAATATTTAGATTTATATGGTAATCTTTGTAATAAAAGAAACCATCTAAACACATGCCTTTTTAGGTTCTAATACACTTGACCAATTCATTTTAAAGTTCTTTTAGCGTATTTTGTGATAGCACTAGGGCTAGATAGGGATTTGTAGATTATTTTATTGTTAACATCTAATAAAGGATTGTCATCTTGTCATTTGAATTCTTTGTATTGTTCCTCATCCTATTGACATACTATAGGAAATTGCAATCCCTTGCAAGCTTCCCTTAAGATTGTATAGGTCCTCTAATTTGATGGAGGTAATTCATATACACCACTTAATGAAGCCCAATCCTTTAATTGCCCATTATTCAAAATATTACTAAAACATTGAATACCTATTTGAGCCCAGCTTTGCCTAAGAATCCTTGCAGTAGAGGAAGGGGCTTACCCTTGTGTTGAAGATTCCACCAAATGGATCTATGAGTGAGGATTAAGCTATTGTTATCCTTGGTGAAGTGGAAGTTCATTACTTTGTTTTTGATGAGTTCCTAGGCTTTCCAAAAAAAATTGAAGACATATGATCCCACAAGGATATTGGGTGCTTAGTGTGTTGTTAAATATGTTAGTATCAAAATGAAAACAATAAAACACACAAAATGAAACTTTAAACTAAAGAAAAGCAAATAATTTGAATTCAAAGAAACAAACGAAGCTTCTTTAGAGCCGTTCCATCTTCCTCTATCTCCAGGGATTTGTTTGAAGCTGTTGCTCTCAAATTGTGTAAGCAAGGCTTCTCCGAATGGCAACCTGTAGAATGAGTATGCAAAGGAAGGAGCTTCTCTATCCTATATGCTGGTGGAGTGAAAATACTGATACGAATATACACAGGGGCTATGGATTATGCACAGGGGTTGTGAGTTATGGATGCTATGATATGAAGTGGATATGCCATGATATGGAATACTACTATGCTATACTATGATACTAGAATGCTTATGAATGCTAAAATCTATGCTATTGAATATTTGGTATAGTTTTCCTATTGAAGGCTTCTCTATGTTTTCAAAGACCCGACAATCCTTTTTATAGCTTTTTGCAGGCAAAATCCTGGCTGGCAAAGATCAATGGCTGTGAGATTGTCTGGTAGATTTGAATGGTGAAAGATGGAGAGGTTGAGAGGAAGATGGAGAATGTTGGGAGGTTGGAGAGAATAATGGAAGCCTGTCTTCAACCCACGGGAACAAGCTTGCATAGGAATAGAGAAATTAATTTTTTTGTTTTGGCAGTTTGTTTCACGGTTGTTGAAGATAGTGCAAATTAAATAAATAAATTTATTTAATTTCATGTGAGCTTAATTTTTAATTTTAGGACTATAGAAGATTTAATTAAATATTTTGGATATTTAATTGTGAATAAACTTTAGAAGAAATATGGAATATTTGGAATCAAATTAGAGGAATTAATTAAATATTTGGAATATTTAATTGTGAATGGTATTTGAATGAATGTTGAGGATTTTTAGAAGAAAAGAATATATGATGTGAATTTGAATAAAATATTCAAGTCAAGATTATATGATAATTAATATAAATAAATCGTAATGTTTATTTAATTAATTAAGAAATGGATAAGAAAAGTGATTAAATAAACTTATTTATTTAATCGAGATGAAAGAATGAATAATGTAGATCAAATTCAGAGATTTAATTAAATATTAAAAATATTTAATTAATTACCAGAATATTGTGATGTGACCATTTTCAGGTGTATACACTTAGTAATAAGAAGATCACAAAATAGAACTTGTTTCCATAATTTGGCTTGTTTGGGGATAACAAGTTGTATATTTTTCCTCACCAATACCTTCCAAGGTTCATCACCCTCTAGTGCCTTGATGATCCATTTTGATGCAAGGGTGATACCATGCATCCTTAGGTCCTTTAAGCCAAGGCCCCCATTGGCCTTCTCCTGAATAAAATCAGCCTAATCTCCCATAATCTAGCCACACATACCCTCAAAGGTCCATTTATCTAAATAGTTTTCCACTTTATTCCATTCTCTAGGGATGTGGACAAAAATAATGGAATCAAAATTTATGGCTAATTTGAGAATCTAATTGGTCATCAAAACTAAGCACTAGGAAGACCCATGAAAATCCCATCTATTTAGAAGAGAGACCAAAATCAAAGAGTCAATCTCACAAAAAAGTATTTTCCAACCGATAAAGCAAGCACAAGCTAAAGCCTAAAATTTTTCCTTGGCTTTCATTTGATTATTAGAACAAATACCCATATGCCTAGAGAATAAGAACTAGACCATTCCTCTACTATCATAATCGATACCATCAATCCTTGCAACACCATGTTTAGCAGATACCATTGATCCTTGCAACACCAATAGAAGCACCAGAAGAACCATTTGTATTTATTTTATGAAAACAAAAGAAAGGAGGAACCCATTTTCTAGACCTGATCACTCTCAGGGACACCTGCAATACTCTTAGGCCTAACTTGAGAGAAGGATTTGGAAGAGATAACTCCAAAATCTTGACAAGGCATGTATCAGATGAAGTAAGAAAATCATTTGAAGAAAATTTTGCTTCTATAGTTTCTTTGATCATACCTTTAGTCTTAGACCAAACAAGCAAGGCTCCCATCTAACACCCCTAAAAATTTTGGTAATTACGTTCTAGCTAGATGTGCCAACATATAAAAGAAGGCTCTTTATCCCACACAACCAAAAGGAAGAAAGTGGAGGTTGGAGGTCTTCCCATACTAATCCAAAGCTCAACCAAGGAAGTAGCATGGAAAAATCATTGGTTCTGACGAGTCCAATTAATGGCTCAATTTTGTTAAGGTTTAGTATATATTTGTTGTTGTTACCATAGACTTTGGCACTTGGTTGTTGACATTTTCCTTGTTATTTCCTTAAAACCATAAACCTTAGGCATAAGTTTATCCTTGTGACTTTTAATGACATTAACATGCTATGTGAATTATCTATGTTAATTTTACATGTGGTTGAATGGGTGTTACTTTAAGGTAACTATAGATATGCAATTGTTTGTGCATGCTAATGTCATTATGCAGATTTACATTAAGATGTTGATGTCAACAAAGCTTGCCAAGTGGAAGAAACTCCTACCAGCTGGTCAGTTGCCAAGAAAGTTAAGAAGATGATCATTAAGAGGTCAAAGGAGGGAAAATTTCTAATGGAGGGAAATTCCTAGTTTGAATAAAATATTGTAGCTACCTTTTAATGGTCATATTTGTTTGTTGAGAAAATATAGGGAGTTTTTTGTGCTAGATTCTTGTTGGGGCAAGTCTGCTTTGACCAAATTTGGCGCATGCATAACTTCCTCCCTCTCTTTTTTATGCTTTCAATAAATGACATCCTCCTATTTTGATGGACTCAACTACCTAGGTATTTAGGGTTGACTAGTAATTTTTCTCTCTATAAATAATGGTTAGATGCCCATTTTCATAAGGTTGGATGTTCTGAGATTGTACTTGCATTTCCCAATTTTAGTAATACAGTCATATTGTTGAAATGTTGTAATCATGTTTCCAAGAAATAATATGATATTCTGATTTGTTGAAACTGAGTTAGCTTAAGGAAAACTCATTCAAGGGGGCCCACATAGTGAGAATTCCACCCATTTAGTTTAGAAGTTATTTTTTGTTCAGTAATTAGTTTCAGTTTCAGCAGTTGTTTGTTTCTACAGCCACTGAAATTTTGTTTTGTGATTATTCCTGCAGCCAAGGTAGACAGTAGTTTCTTGTTTGTTTGTTGAGATTTCCATTTCTATCTTTCATTTCTAGTCCAGTTGTTAATGCTTAGTGTAGTTGTTGATTCGTGCTCAGTGTTTAAGTTGATTTCTTTCCAACATTTCATTTCCAGTACTATTTATTTTCTAGTTTATGGATGACTGTAGTAGAGTCCTAGTGCACATACAGTGCTAACCGATTTCAAGTTTATGTCCCCGGGTTGACAATGAAATGCACCTTTATGATGAGTAAAATAGCTACTTAGTGTAGATGTCCAATCTCTAAGTCACAACTGTAAGGGCTTAGTTATTAAACCATTAGAGGAGGCCAACAGGTTCCACACCTTCCACCAAGAAATCCATATTCCATAGAGTAAGGGCTTTAAAAACATATGAATAGATATTTTTTCTTGACTACCACATATAAAATAGAGGGTCCCAAGAAACCACACTTTCTTATATTTTCCTAGCTAAGTCATTTATTGTGGTATAAAAGACAAATAAAAAAATTATACTTAGGCCACCCAAACTTGTTCTAAATTCTTTGTCACCAAGGAAACTCAACATTATCCTACCTTTGCAAAGCTAAAAGGTGATACCCATGAGACACAAAATACACACCTTTTGGATCATGACCACAGGAAATATTATTAGGCTCCTCCACAAAGCTACAAGGTCTTGATAGATGCCAAAGTATTATGCTCCTCTATTGATCCTTCAACATGCCAAATTTTGGGTTCTTTCCATCTATGAACTAATGAGCATCCCAGATGAGTATATTGTTTAAAATCCTCTACTTTGAACCATCCAACTTCTAAGAAAAGGTCACAAAGAGATTGAAGTTGAGGGAGAGAAGAAAGAATAGGGGGATGATTATCCTAAGAATTATCCCCAAAAAATCTCTATTTCCCTTATTAGCTATCCAAAAGAGGCCTTCTTTTATAAGAAAATCCCCTCTTTTCAAATTATAACAAATAAAAAAACCCTTCCCATTCAACTCCACATGTGGAATATCAACCTCAACCACTCCTCCCAATTATTTAAAGATGAGAATTCTTGCCCATGACTTGTTTGAAATTTTGCACCATCTCTAATGTAATTTGGTAACTAAATATTGATAATTGAGCTTTGGTTGTTGTAGACAAGGCCCCAAGATTTTAAAGGACTACAAATCCCCATTAGCTAGACTCCATTTTCGGTTATCAAGATTTCTAGCCCATAAAATTTCATGGAGAGACCATCAAATTCTTTAAGAAAACTTTTGGGTTCCATTAATATAAGAAATATGTAAATGGGAAAGGCATGTAGGACAAATTTTAAAAGGATCAATTGACCAACAAAGGACGGCCATTGCAAATTCCAATGGCTTACTCGAATACGAAACCAATCTAAATTTTTCTTCCATTTGTCATGTTGAGGGCTCCCAATAGAAAGGGGAGGTATTCCACAGAAAAAGAAGCAACATCGAAATGAAGGATGCCCATGATTCTATGTTGAATATTATCTGGAGTGTGGAAAGAGTACATGATTTTTTTCATTAATTTTTTATCTTGATGAAGAAGTGTAGGTGTCTAACACTTTCCTAAAAAAAGTTGCTTCCCCGATCTTGGTCATTCCCATAAGAGTAGTGCCATCCATAAATTAGACATGTTAGATTGAGGATTGATATTTTTGTTCCAGATCCATCCATGAATGAGTCCTCTCTCTCTATAGTGCTTCAATAAGCACCCAATTCCTTCAACCATCAAAATAAAAATTAGGATACAAAGGACCCCATTGTTGAAGCTCTCTAAAAGCATAAAATAGGGAAGAGGGAATCCCATTAATCAACATAAAGAAAGAATTTGACCTCACACAACTCATGACCCAGTCAACCTAGCTAGAGCCAAAACCAAAAGCTAAAATAATAT
>VDFB02002342.1:0-13990 GCA_007258455.2 Sequoia sempervirens | reverse complement strand
TCGCCGCCGCCGTCTTTTGTTTTGAAAAAGCCTAAAATGGAGGATGAAGTGGAAGTGGACCCAAATAGTGCCATTACCTGCTTTGGAACCCCCATTGTTGAAGACAAGAGTATGAGTACTGAATTTGAAGGTGAGAGTGAGGCGGGACTTCCCAAGAAGCAGAGTGAGCATGGCAATGGGGAGAGCAGGAGCATTGGCATCATCAGTGCGGCTCCGATAGCCGCCGTGGACATGGATTGCAGCACAGACCAAACTGGTAAGTTTAATTTTCTGCCCCTACATAACCTGCCTTATATGCAGCGGTGAGGAACTGGTCCTAAATGCCACAACCATATGCGGCACTGGCTGCTTATGCTTTCTTGAAAGTACCTGTATAGCAACTTACAAAAATTGATACTTTTCCTTTTGTTTCATTAGGGAATGGGTTGGATTTGCATAAGTGCCCATCAGTTTGTGATTGTTTAGATTTTGTGGGCCTTGCATTCCAATTGGCAACTTTTATTCTAAACCTTCAAATGGAATTGAACACTACTCTTGATTAATTTATGGGGTATTGAAGTGTTCAATTTTTATTTTTTTTAAAAGAGAGAGGCAAAATTGCAGTCATTTGAATGGGTTTTTAAGTAGTAGTGAGTATCTGCAATCAAGTCAAAATAAAGAACGCATTAGTGGCTGTTGCTTACTGTTTGCATATCCGCTTGAGTCACATTTGCAGTATGTTGTTAGCTAGGATAAGTCTCTGTTTGTTTTTAATCTTGGAGGTGCATCATTCAATGTGTTTCTGACTGCATTCCTTTCATAAACAGTACAGTACGTCTGTGATTCTGAAGGATTACAAAGAAATGAGGAATCACATGAACTACAGGGTCGTTCAGAGCAGTGTAACGGTGCTCTAGGGGCACTAGCTGAAGCATATATGGAAATGGATAAAGACGAAGATTTGACTTCTGAATTTCTCTCAGAAAGACCGGAAACTGGATTTTCAGTGATCAATGACATTGGCAATGCACCACATCTTAGACAACCTTTTTTACCTTACAACAGCGACCTTAAAGGATCAGGTGATAAGCAACTTTGTCTAGAATACAGTAATAGCATTGAAAAATCAGGCCATATGCAACCATCTCTAGGATGTCATAAGGATTTTGAAGAATCAGGCCATGAAACAGCATGTCTCAAGTGCCTTAAAGCACCAGGAAATGGGCAAACAAACTTTGATTTCAACACTAGTGTCGCAGAAACAGATATACCACGGCTAGTAAGCACAGACCGGGTCCTCAAAATGATTGAAGTCCAAACACTTCAATTATTCAAAATTCTTCTACCAAATTTTCCAGCTACAAAGTTGATGGAAATGTTTTGTCAGCAGTTTTTGAAAAAGGATAGTCAAATTTGCATTGAAAACCATTCTCAAGCTGTCTCAGTGGCAACCAATCGTTTAATGCCAAATGACAAAGTCAGAATTCGCCGAAGTCCAAGAACCAATCACAAAAGTGGGGAATCTCCAGTATCCATTGAAGATAATAATCATGCCGAATCAAAGGATAATGCTGCCACATGTACAAAATTAATAAGTCTTGATCAATGCAGGGTAGATGATAGCCAGTCCAGACCAATGCATGATCCGAAGGACATATCTAGGGGTGAAGAGATCATCCCGATACCAATTGTGAATGAGCTTTCCAGTGAGAATCTCCCCACTCCTTTTCAGTATATACAAAAGAGTATTGTTTATCAAAATGCATATGTGAATGTTTCTCTAGCTCGAATTGGCGATGATGATTGCTGCTCAAATTGCTCTGGCAATTGTTTGGAATCTCCTATAACATGTCCATGTGCCAGAGAGACAGGAGGAGAGTATGCATATACAAGGGATGGTACTCTGAAAAAATACTTCATTGAGGATGCAATGTCTTTGCATATGAAGCCTAAACAACATCAATATTTTTACTGTAAAGATTGCCCCATTGAGAGGACAAAGGATGAGTGTAAACCTGATCCTTGTAAGGGGCATTTGATTAAAAAATTTATAAAGGAGTGCTGGAGCAAATGTGGCTGCAATAAGCAGTGTGGAAACCGTGTGGTACAGAGAGGAATTACTTGTAAGTTACAGGTAAGAATACCATGTGAACAAAGCTTTTAACTATCTTTTTATAGTTGGAAAAATAAACTTACATGCTTTTTTAGTGAGGGCAGCGTAAGGAAGACTTTGTGGTGATATGCCTATTTTAAAACAGAGGAAAAGACAAAATCATCATTCTTTTATAGAATGATTTGTTTTTTGAGAATTTTGCAAAACAGGGCATGCTTTTCAGTGTTTTAGCAAGAAAAAATAATAGAAACTACAAAGTGATATTTCTGTCATTGGTGAATGAAGACAGCAGAAAGTTTGAAGCATCCAGTCCGTGCATGAATATTTTGGTTGGGGGTGAGTGTGGGAGTGAGAGAGAGGGATGACCTAGACATGAATTTGGAGATTTTGTTGATATGTTTATTTATTGTTACATCAATTTTGGTCATACACATTAGAGATTGAAGAGATTAAGGCACTGCAACTTCAACTTCTGTGCAGGTCTTCTTAACTCCAGAAGGGAAGGGATGGGGTGTTCGCACACTTGAAGACATACCTAGAGGTGCCTTTGTGTGCGAGTATGTGGGTGAAATTTTAACAAACACCGAGCTATACAATAGAAACAATGAAAGAATGCATGACGAAAAGCACCACTATCCAGTACTCTTGGATGCAGATTGGTGCTCTGAAGGTGTCCTTAAGGATGAAGAGGCTCTTTGCTTGGATGCCACTCATTACGGAAATGTTGCAAGATTCATCAACCATAGGTAACTAAGCTGCATAATATGTTCTTTTGCATTATACAAAGACCAATCTTTCTGATTTTGTCAGTTTTCACTTAAGTGATCCGACCTGAAAATGAAATCACGCCATATAATAGAACAAGATGATGTTTACAAACATGAATAATGTGAAAAAGTATTTACAGCAATCTTAATTGTTGTTTCTCCCTTATTAACATCTTGTAACTGGAAGCCTATGACCTTTGGCATGACTCAAAGACTGACCTTTGCATTTTTATTAGTTTTCACTGAAGTGAACCTGACCTGAAAATGAACTTACTTCATATAATAGAACATGATGATGTTTATACACAAATAAATAATGTGAAAGGTAATTACAAACAATCGTAATTGATATTTTGAATTTCTCCCTCATTCAGTGTTGTAACTGGAAGCCTCTGGTCATGTAATGCTTTGCTTATTATCGCTTTCTGTGTCTTTTAGATCTTCATTAGCTAAAACTTCTTGTGATTGACTTTGTTGATTATTATTATAATCATGATACCAACACAACCTTTCTTACTTGCTGTCAACTTATTCCATTGAAAATCCAGAAATAAAAATAGGATTCTTATCAAGTCAACAGTTCATGGAGTTTTGTAAAGTAGCATCTTTTCTGACTGATCCTGTTTGGCATTGGACCTTATTTTCAGAAACATTTTCATTGGAATCTAGTTAATCATTTAGATTCTTCCCATGTTTTATTACCCTTTTTTCACCACTACTTGTAACCTGCAAGACTGCATGAATTGATGTCGCTTAAATTGCAAATTCAGACTATTAAGTTCTTTGCAGAGATTCAGAAATGGGCAGAGGATACGGAAGAACTCGTCATTTGTTAAACAATATTTGAATGTCAAGAAAATATGTTTATCTATGGATATCTCACTCCATTGAGGTTTTTTCTGAATTCACTTCTTAGTTCTTTGCTATTATTACTGTGGTGTTAAGACTGATGCTCACTAAAAATGGTCTCTATGATATGTTAATCAATAGCATTTGCTATGAATTGATCAGTTTGATCAAATGATGATCTAACTTCTTTATATGCCTAAGTTTAAGTGGTTGATAGTGATCTATGTATGATACAGGAAAATATGTTTTAAATTAATTCAATTTATTAAGTCAGATTGATGGTTGAGTCTTTTTGGATGATCTTACTTGATAATAGATTGTTCTGACCCCCTTTGACTTTGAAGAATGGAATTAAAGTGGGGTCTGATATAGACTATATGTTTATTCTTAAAGGTTTGTCATAGTTGTGTGCTACTATTTACTGAGTTAATTACAATCACTAACTAGCATATATACTCTTGCAAATGTTTCTTCTACGCTTGAGATGAACCCCTTAGGTGCTTGGTGACTAGACCTTAGTTGAATCACTAATTACAGAGAATGGCTAATCCCAGCGAATTCTCTTTTGTGGTGAATGATTATATCAGTGAAAGCATTTTTTGCAATTAATGACAGTGAAAGCCACCTCGTGATGAGGGACTATTTGGGAATGCTAATCACTAATCAGTAATCACACGTGTAAAGCAATTGAAACTCGTTTGAGTTCAAAATTTGTCTTGATGATGAATTGGCGGAAAATTAGTGTCTGTTGAAGAGTTGGAATCACAAACCAATGATACCAAAACACGAGAAGGAGTTTAATGATTGATTAGTGATTATCGTTTATCATTTTGTATTTATGAATATTATCAATTTTATATTTTTTGGGTTAATTTAGTAGAGTAAAAGGTTCAAATGATATTTTTATTGGTAATTGATATGCTATATGGTAATCACAACGATTTTCTAAAATTAATAATATATAAATATTTATTAAAATTAATTTTATAATTATATTATAAGGTTTATAGATATTTCTGTATATAAAGAATACTATGACATATGTATGCTGTACCTAATATTCCTGCTTTTAGGCTGCAAATATATATATGATTTTTACATGTTTTTTGTACAAATGAATCCAATCTCCAATTTTTTTTCCAGATGCACAAACCAAATCTATGAACCAGAACCAGCAACACAGCAAAAAACATACAACATAGCTAAAAAACATATAAAAATCATAAACATATATATGGAATGAAATCCTTTATAGTCCATGATACCTTACGACCTCGCTTATCGTGTTTGTATTTGCAGTGTCCAACAGCAGATTAAAGTAGCAACAAACACAAAATGATAACGTTGAGGGCTTTAATGGGTCATAAAATTCCAAAAACACCCTTCGAAAATTGTGTCTGGAGTTCAAATTGCTTGGGACTCGCTCTTGAATTGCCGTGTAGTCACTAGAGTCAGGTGGATTCGATAGACAAAAGTTGGAAACCTTTGAGGTAGAAGAAATTTGCACCCTGGTCAAATCCACAGGAAATTCGAACTAGGATCCAATTCTCGGACATTTCATACCTGAAATTGGCTTGTATATGTGCTGATTTGGTAACTTAGATACTTGTCAATTTTGGCAGATATAATAAATTAAGAAAAGTTTTCTATAAAAGATAGAGCTTTTTAGCATAAACATTATCTGATAAATTCTAAGGAATAAAGTGCAAGGTATTTAGCAACTGCAATGGTATTTGTATTAAATTCTTACCTTCCAAAGTCAGCTACCCTCACAAATTGGTGTTTTGCCATCATTCACATTGTGAAGAACCCTGCTGGTTCTACTCTGCCTCTGATGCTAAAAACGCACTGTTTTTGTGTTTTCACTTGTTTTGATGAATTTTAAGCAAAAAATAAGGAAGTGCGCCAGGCACTAAACAACACTAAAATTGAATAACAAGGAATAATAGAGTAACTACAATGTTATTAAGTATTTGGCAATTGCTACAAGTAAATTGCATACAACAAACGTACCCATAAGTCCTCAGATTAATTAAATAAGAAAGATTTGGTACATGCTAGGCAAAAAATGCTGAAACTGGTGAAATGCAACGCCCACCTCCAGATAATGATTTCTCCACACTAAAACTAGATCAGAAGCTAGCTAGGCGTCCAAGATGGAAACAACAGAAGGCCCAAAAAGAAGACATTTCAGCCTCCCAGATCACACGCCCCAGCTAGTGCAAACACGCCTCCCAAAGATGAAGTACAGCCAGCCAAGAGGAATTTATGACCAGCTTATTGAATGCTCTGGAACTATGAATGCGCCACAATCTAGTTTGTCCCTTCCTTATTGTAAAATACAAAGAAACTGATGAATTAACCCACTGCAAGCACAAATGGACTCTTGAATGAAGCCCTCTTAGAAGTAACAATTCAGCTGCAATTTCACGACGTCACAATTGTAGAACACTGAAGAATTCTTGTTCTCCAATGGTGGAAGATTGCTGAAATCCTTGTCTCAAGCAAAGCTTTGATGAAGCCAAAAAGAGTCAATGTCAAATGCTCATGAATGAATGAGGTCGACTTGCTCTCTCATTTCCTTATATTCTCCAAAAAGCATGATTTCCCAAAAGGCACGATTTTTGTCTTTTAAATACATTTTAATTGTATTTAAGTCACTTTACAATCTTTTAAATGTTTTCATTTAACTTGGGCGTACCTTTTTGACTTAAATGTTTTAATCTCACTTTATAATATTTACGTGGCATTTTACTTTTATAAAGTTAAATTATAACTTTATAATATCCCCCTTAAGTTAATTAAATAATTTAACCACTAAAATATTAATATCTCCCTCAATACTCAGTATTTTGACGTGCCATTAGAAGCTGGCAAACATGGATCTGCAAAGGCTTGGCACTGAACCCAATACTGAACTGAAGGAATGGAAATGACAATACCCTCCATCGACTGCCACTGAGACCCCCTATCCAAACATATTAGCCTACGAGGGTCCAAGTAATAGGCTAACCCATTTGCTACTGATATTGACTAGAGTGGGGACATTACAGACATCCTTTCTTAGTTTATTGTTATTCTATACAATAATCAAAAATAATTCTGATTACCTCTTTCCGAAGACCTGCAGATTATGTTTTTGTGCGGATTGTCTTAATTGATGAGCGTAAATTGTGGATTAGAAAACAGTGCTCTGCCACAATTGGACATTTGAATTGCTTTATGTTGAGTGGGTGCATTTGGAAGAATGCATGGCACATTTCTTGAATACTGATTTTAACCTTAATATGCCAAAGGGAAGAGGTGACCATTTCTATTGATAAATTTATTCATTGTCTATATGGAAGTGTTACAGGACAGGCATATATTGCCAAAATCTGGATCATGGTCAATTAGAGAATTACAGAAATTATTGGGGTATCTTTGTTATGAAAAATACTAATAGTGTATGGTGTAGGATTAAGACTGAATTGCCTAGTAGGCATTTATAAACTAAGGGGTTAAATGTGGATGCAAGTGCCTCTCTGGTATGAATTTGACTCTTTTAATGCTACGCCTGGTTCAAAATTGAGAAATTGGCTCCACCATAGAATATGTACAAATTGACTTGCATAAATAAGACAGACTGCTCCTACCATGGCACCATTTTCTTTGCTTCTTCCCACCCTCATTTGTTTTGGCTTGGCCAATAGCGATACATTTTTCTGTTTCTGTTTTATACTATTAAGTTATTAACAGTGCCAAAGCCCATAAGTATACTTTATATGCAAGGAATTGACTGTGTCAGCTATATCTGTCCTATAGCACTCATCAAAAATCCTTGAAACAGTTAACTATTAGCTAAGACCTAACTGACAAGTTCTATTCTCTTACAATTATCAAAACAACTCAGAGGATGTTGAACCCAATGATATGATATTATAAACCATTTAACCCAATAAATATGTAATACAAAAAAACTAAGTTGCTGGTTCGGGTACGGGTTCAGATACGGGTTCGGGTTCGGGTTCGCCGGTTCGGCAAAATTTTTTTTTCCTAGGGTTCGGGTTCGGGTACGGCTGTACTATATATATATATATTACATAAATTTTAAAATTTATAAACATAATGATAATGCCATAGACTCATAAGCATGCTCAAAATTATAATCATATGATCATAATGCCATAATGCCATAGAATATTGAAACAATGAAATACGCCATACGGTAATACCTCATATAATCTATAATCATATTCATAATTTGCAAAAAAGCAAATAGTAAATAGTAAATACTCAAGTCTTAAAATGTCATTACACATTGAAAATTCAAATTACAATCATTCTTCAAATTCATGATTCATCATCCTCATCATCCTCAATTGGTTCAATAACTTCAATTTCATTTGAAGCACCATCAATTGGATTGCCACTCCCACTAGGTGCATTAGTTGCCTCATTGTCATCCATAGAAGCCAAGGTAAGTTGAGCAATTGTAGCATCTAAATCAGCACACTCAGGGGTGAGATCCCAATTCTTTGACACACCCTCATTGTATTCAGGTTTCTTATGTGATAAGAGACGAAGGTTGGAGTGTACATAGACCAAATCCTCTGCTTTTTTTGCACCCAAACGATTGCGCTTGACCGAGTGGATGAAGGAGTATGTACTCCAATTCCGCTTAGCTGAAGAGGAACTTGCAACCTGTTGATTATGCACACAACATTTAGTAATTACTATTAGTATTTACTATTTAATTTTACTTGCCGATAATAATCATAATATATAGCATAATAGCATCGAATGAAAAACGAAAAAATAAATAAATAAAAAGATTCATACTTGGGAGAGTATTTTAATTGCAAGAGGTTGCAAGTAAATGGAGCCTTGACCATGTAGATACCACCAATCATCAGCATCTTTCCTATATCTGTCTAGATGAGCAGAAACATCATGATTTTTTGCAGCTATGAATTGGCTAAACTCGCCCATGACAATGCTTTGGATTTCTTCATCTACAAATATCTTTCTAAATGCAGCCTTATAGCCAGCAGCAACCTCTAAATCCCTATATGGTGCCATCCTCCTCGGCAATGAAAGTATCTCTTTGCTATAATACTTTGGTGACAAAGCAAATGCTAAGAGATGTAAAGGGGTGGTCATCTTGTTCCAACGGTCAACAATAATAGTTTGCACAGTTTTGAAAAATGATTCCGTTGGGTCATGTTCCTTGGCATCTATTATTGCTCTTATTTTCTCCACCATAGAATCCATGCCATCATAAATTTCACCCAAACATGGGCGATCAGTATCAGTATACCTAATCATGCTCATAATAGGCTCGGTGAAATTTAAAACATATTCCACACGAGCCCACCACTCATCATCTAAGATCATTGCTTTCACTTTTTGGGCTCTTTTTGTGCTTGATTGCCTCCATACACTCCACAAACTGTTGATGACCATAGAAACCAAGGCATGTCACACCTTCACAAGTTGTCTTAAGACAACACAGTGAGATACCCCAGCTTCAGCAACCCAATATCAGGGCATCGCATGTCAGCAAATCAGCAATGGAAAATTAAATGAAAAATAAGTACGACAGAAAAATCAGATTTAAATTACCTAAGAACTCCAACTTGAGAAGGTCTTTAGCGATGGTTGTGACATATGCGATGATTAGTCAGCCAAACATTTGGATTCCACCTTCGATTTCGTTTTGACCCACTCAATTTGTGTACCAATCTTTTGCATTATCAAATTGAGTGAGTGGACTGCACATGGTGTCCAAAAATGTGACCATATCTAGCCTCCACTATAGCCCCAGCTGCCCTACAGTTTTTAGCATTATCCGTTATGACTTGGACAACGTTTTCATGCCCCACCATTTCAATGGATTCTATGAGGATATTGGCAATAAAACTTGCATCTTTTATTTTCCCTTCACAATCAACTGCCTTCAAAAACATCGCCCCTTTAGGGGATACTGCTATAACATTGATCAATGGTCTATTTTTGCAATCCTTCCATCCATCAGAAATGATGGACACACTTGTTTCGACCCATGTATCCTTGATTCCTCTCAATGCTACATCTACTGAAGATTTCTCCTTTGCCAATAAGGTGGTCCGCACCTTTTCATACCCAGGACTAACATAATCAGGAGTTGTCTTAGAAATGGCTTTCGCCATTTCCTGCCAATAAGGTGATCTAACAAGGTTGAAAGGAAGCCCATTGCCATAAATGCAACGTGTAATGCTCTCATCTGCCAACTCCCTTGCTTCATTTTTGAAGGCTCTATCCAATGGGCCTCTTTTTCGTGTCACCGAAATATTTTCTCCTTCAGAAGATTGTGCCATTTCCATGAAAGGATGTGGGCCAGCCGGTTCTGATAAGCCACTAAGTCTTTGCGAGCTTTTGCTTTTATTTTTACCTTTCTTCATAAGAGGATGGTCTGTAGCCTTTGGTGTTTTGAATGCATTGTCAACATCCTCTTGTTCTTTAATATAACCCATTATTTGATTCTTTGTCAACCCTTTTTTATCTGGCCCAAGGCAAGGTTTTATTCCTTGATTACCAATAGCACATAAATGGGCTTTCACTCGAAAGTACGAGCTCCTATATATAGTTCCACATTGGCTGCAACGCCAAACATAACCCCCACCACCGGGAAGTTGTTGAATCATTGTCGTATGTCGCCAAAGAGGTGAGCCTGGATCATATTTAAATTGGACTCAGACCGATTCAACCCAGTAGAACTATTACTATTTTAGGTGAAGATACAGAAACCCTAAAATAAAATGAAAACAAGTAATGAAAATGCAAGCATTATAACCCTTATTTTTGTATAGTGTTCCTTTAAAGTGTAATTTCAAACCTACTAGAAAGTAAAATCCAAAGTAATCTCAAAAACCTTATTGAAAACTGAAGTGGCGAGGATAGATTCACTCACCTTTGATAGCTTGATCTTCTTAGTGCACCTATTCCTCTCTTGTTTCTATCAGTTGAACTCCTTCGTAGCTCTTACAATCTCACCTTCGAAAAAAAAGAGAAACCCTGCAAAAATCAACTATTTTAGCTTAGAGGCAAAAAAATGGTGTTTTTGCTCTTTTGAGTTTGCAAAATGAGCCTCATTTGGTCGGCCAAGTCAATATAAGGCAATCTGGGCACTTTTTAGGGTTTTTTTTTTTAAGTTGATTTTTTGCTTTTTTCTAGGCTGGACGACATGGGTCCTCCCAGCCTCCCAGTTTCTGTCAGTAACTGCTTTTGAACGTCGGTCCTTCTGGCGAACCCACAAGAGAACCGGTCTGGGGCCGAAGGTAACTCCCGGCAACCCTGGGAGAACCCACTTCGAACCCAACCATCTATTTAGCGTTCTGAAGCAACCATGTAATCCTATAACATAGCAAAAACAACCTGGTAGAATTTCAAATATTGATACAAAACTTTCTTTAGAGAAAAAATAATATTAATCTTTGTACTCAATTCACTTATCTCAGCACAGTTTTTGCTGATTGCTGATGATCAGTTCCACTTCTGCTCCATATGGGTTTAGAATGCCTTTCAGTCGAGCTATTATCTTTGTTATCAGTGAAGTGACTAACTTCTTCCTTGGCCAATTTTCGTATCCACATTTGAGTGTCTAATTTGTAAGTTGGCATGAGAGTTCATCTCTTTCTTTGGTTATCAAAGTGGTGACAATTTTCATTCTTAATTCATTTAAGTTAGCCGAGGCTCAATCCCTTTTGGCAAGATGATTGGTCATTTTTACCTAGCCTTCTCGGAAAGCTGTATGAACATGTTTTACAGATTCACTGCAGTTTCTGGGGATGCTGGGCAGACTTGGTTCCTTATTTCACATTTTGATGAAGTTTTTGACATTTTGTTAACCATCTTTTGGGTTCTAAGGCCCCCAAGTGTAGGCATGAAGCTTTGAGTCTTTTGACTAGTGTTCAACATGTCTTGAGTTAAAAACTTGATTCAAATTGCTAAGCGAGAGTTGGGCATCCTAGTGAGGCCTGGAGGATATAAGGGTTTGTGTTGTTTATCACTGTCCTCTGAGTGGGCAATGCTAGTGTGAATAGAGTCATTATTCACCTAGTTAGCTAATCACCTTTCTAGGATTGATCTATTCAAACATAGTTTAAGTTTACTTAGGCTATTTCATACTTTTGTCTCACTTCATGGTTGAGACATGTGTCTTCATCACTTGAGACACCTATTGCATGCTTACTTGCCACTTGCCCACACACTTGTCAAGTGAGCTCACAAGTGTTGCATCTTTGGAGGGGTAGTCAAAGTTTCATTCCTACCTTCTCATCTCCTCATCCTTGCCTATATAAGCAAGGCTCATAATTGTATTTACACACTCTTCATTTGTATATTGATAGACATACTATTGTGCTCATATTCTGCTCACTAGTGAAAGGTTGTTTCATGCTTTAAGATCTTGGCATTCTCCAACATGGTATCAAAGTCATGAGAGCATGTTCCTTCCCATGACTCGCCGCTATATTCTATCAATTGAGATCGTGGTTTCAAAGTCGTGGAACACCCTCACCACTTGGTTAGGCCTCAAAAATGTAAGAAATTGTTTTTCTCGGCTTTATCAATTTTGCTGAACTTTCATTTTTTTTGCAATTTTTTAATTCCTATACTTTATTGTATAGTACAAATTTGTATGGTACCATACAAATCTGTACGGTACCGTACAATTCACTACAGTAGATTTTTTTTCAAAAAAACGATTTTTTATGCAGGGGGCCAAAATCACCCTCTCCCCATCTACTAGTTTGGGTTGGTATTTATAATGTTGTAGGATTTTTCCCTATTTGGCTTGTTTTTTGGTTTGTGGCATCAACTATTTGTAGGGTTTTAATTTTTAATTTTGGTTGAAAGGCTTGTTCTTGCAATTTTTTTTCGCTCAACACCTAGTTTGTAGGTTCTTGTGGAATTTTTTTTGCCCCTTAGTAGGTTTTGAGAGGCTTTGTTGTGGCTCTATCTTTGAGCACCCTCATCATCTATTGGCCTTTCACAACTTGCAACTACGGTTGAGGCAACTTTAATGCTTTTGTGCCTGTGGCGTCTACCTTAGCACACTTCCATTCTCCTTATGGGAGCTTGAACAGTCATAAAAGGCGAGATCTCTCATAGGTGGTCCTCACAAATAGCAAAGCATTTCCTATTTCAAACAAGGCGTAAATGGTTTGGCCGATCACTGCCTTATATTGTTTGTTTATTGCAATTTTGTGCAGACACCCCTGCATTTCAAGCATCTGAATAGGAAAGGCAGACTTGGCAAGTGGCTTGATATGAACAAAGGTTGATCTTCATCAATATTGTGAGGCATTGAAAGAGTTTTATGGTGAAAGGGATCTTATCAACGACACATAGTGCAATCTTGACTCAGACTCCTCTTAATGCCAAAAACAATGTGGGCTCAACACTACCACACGTGGCTTCCACCATTCTCCAACTAGGCTCCACTCTCCCCAACGTATGATTTGGTCAAACCCCCTCCATGCCCATGACTTGGTCAACTCTCTATGTTTGGTGCAAAAATCCCTTCATTTGGCACTTCGACCCTCCATTTGGCACTTCAACCAAGTCAACACCCAATGTTTGTTGTGATGTGTAAAATCCTTTCTACTGTGTGGTCATCATAGGTTTCGACTTCAATATTTACCTTGCATCAAAATTAGTCAAGTCATATGCCCTTGACTCAAGCTTAACCTCACTTGTGGCGGCCTTCTTTTTTTGCTTTGTGTAATGTCCCCTTTTTAGCATGCTCATGTTTGTGGATGGTTTAGCCTATAATTTTGACCCTCGTAGGCTAATGAGGATGGTTAGAGGGTCTTCTAAGGTTTGCATCATTTCCAGTGTTAAGTGATCATCAACTTTGGGCCTTCATTTGGCGTTCACAGGAGCTCCAGTGCTATACTTACTATTTATAGTAAGTTAGGAGATGGATGAGAGGGACCCTTACTATTTTTAGTAAGGCATTTGGTCGTATGGAGATTCACAGAGTTGACCCCCGTTTCAGGGGGTTTGATGAAATCTTAAATATTTAAGGAGTTATTAAAGTTTAAATGGCTCAAGATAATATTTAATTATTAAAAAGCCATATTATAATGTTATAACTTAAGGGTCAATTCATCATTAAAAAGGGGGCCATTTTATTAATTAAATATTGAGTGCCAACTCCAAAGTATTTAATGAAATATTAAAAGGATGTGAGTAAATAACATTTAATGATATTAAATGTCCCTTTTTGGAGAAATTCGACTTTTTCAAGAGGGTTTAT
>VDFB02002341.1:0-11080 GCA_007258455.2 Sequoia sempervirens | reverse complement strand
ATAATAGAGAATGTTACATCTAATGTTTTAGGTCATTCTATAATGGAAGGATGATCAATCCTATCGTAGGGAAAGAAAAAACATTTTGTGTTTTGATCCATGCTTTTGGTTTATCATAATCATCTTGATAAAGATCATTGATAAGCTGTCGTTAGGTCCCATTACTTTAAAATATAAAATTCAATTTTTCGACTAGGTAGTGTTCAAGGAAATTTGCAATAGAAGAAGTCCAAAGTATCTCCCTTTAGGTTTTCTAACTTTAAGAACAACTTTATTAATTCTAACTTCAAATCAAGTTTTAACTATAAAATTGTAAAGCAATTTATTCCTAAGAAAATAGGAAATGTTTGAACTAAAAACATAAGAAAAACTATTTTAGGTTATGATAACTGAATTAAAAAGTACAAAATGATTAAACTATAACAGAAGATTATAAAAGTAGAAAAACTTATAACAATCTAAACATCTTAATCTAATAAATATCTGCAACAATTAATAAATAAAACTATAGAAACAGCAACAAATAATACTTTAACTAAAATTTCCATAACAAGAATTTAATAATTCCTTCTACAAACAACAATATAATACAAAAGAAACACTTATCTAAGTCATCTCCCATCGAGTGGCTAGCTCATGGTTATCACATTCGTTTCTAGTCTACATTCACATTTATTTTAGGAAACACTTCATCAAATCCATATAATTTTGACATCCATAACTCATAACTCAGAATTTTTAAATATCAATCTCTTTATTCATAAACTTTGGAAAACATTTTGATTGTATAACATTACTTCTTCACTATATATTTTACTTCTAGAGATCATGTCTTTTATAGAAAAACTTTAACTACATCCTATATTTCAGATGGTGTGGATAACCATTGAAAATATCTAAACAAATATACGAATAACTCGTATGTCTTTAAAACCCATTACAACAATATTTAAGAGGCTCAAGTCGAGCCATAAAGTCTTTAACTCAAAAGATAACAAAAATAAAAACTTTAAAGAGTAACTATATCTTCGGTCCATCATCCTAAAGTTCTGAAGCATATTTCTAGCGTATATCTTCAACTTGTTTTGGAGCACGTGCTGGCTGGATGCTTCTAATCTGCAACTTGATTGACCGATTATTATCTACAAAACACTTAAAATAACCCATTAACTCTATATTGGCAAAATACTTCAAGAAATCAAAAGAAATAAAGTTTATACAATTTCTCACTAAAAATTAAGCAATTACTCCTAAAATTTAATTAATTGGTAGAGGATAGAGATTTGCATATATGAACTAGGTCTTTATGGTATTATTATGATGAGGTTATTTTTACCTCATCATTTCCTCCCCTCCCTAATTCTTGGAAGGTCCTCCTGTCCCTTGATTATAACTCTTCCCTCTATTCCCTTCATATTTTGCACTAATATCATACAGATCTTTTGTTGTAACATCAAAGTTTACAGGGGAATGATGGAAACCTCTATGAAAAGAAACTCCCCCTTTCCATTCACCGAAAAATTCTATCATCTTGATCTGTATTAATATGGAAAGCAGGGGCTGGATAAAGCAATAAAGGAGGTATGTACCTCATTCCTATCCATTTTGTTTTGAGATCTTCTAAATTTTTTTCCAAGGCATCTGCTCTAATTCCATAATCTTACTAAGAGAAGCATTTAATTCTTCCTTCTGTCTTTTCTTTTCTTCTTCAAAGACTAAAAACATAAGCATAAAATTTCCTTTTAAATTTTGAATTTCTTTATTTAAACCATCTCTGTGTATCATGTTTTCCTCATTACAATCCTAAATTTGTATTTGCAACTCATCAATAGATGTATCTTTTCTCTGCATTTCCAATTTTAAATCCTAAATTTCTTGATCCCTTTTATTTATTACAGTCTTATATACCATTATTTCCTCTTGTTGCAATTCCATCTCTTCCTTAATTTTATAGAACTAACTTCTTAACTCTTCTATCTCTAATTTCAATTTTTCCAATTCTATATTAATATTTTCAATTTCAACTATTTCAACAGCTTTATTGATAACCATAGACAAATTTCCTAATATATTGTCATCAACCTCCATAGAAAGTGGAGATTGTCCCATTTATGTTTCCTGTTTTTCTTGTTCTAGGGATTCTTCTTCAGATACTAAATGAAAATGTACTTCTTCAATAGAAATTTCTTTTTTTTGAGGATTGGTGGATTGACTCCTCAGTTCCCAAGGTTTTCTTTTGCTTTTTAGATTTTGACCTATTCCCTTTACTTTGTATTGGGGTTCCTATAGATCCAAAGGATAATATTTTGCTCTGCCTTAAAGGAGGAGTATCATGATAATTTAAAATTGTTGGATCATTTAGAAGAATGGTTCTTTTTTTCCTCTTCTTAATAGGATGAGTATCCAAATTTGGATTTATTATCTCCACATCTTCTGACTGGGCCAGAGTTTCAAACTCATCATTTCTAAATTCTAGCACTTCCTCACCAAAAATGGTGGGAATTTGGGTTTTAGGAGCCTTAGGGTCTTTGGGGGAAGTTGCTCTAGAAGGTGAAGCAACTTGTTTTGAAGATTCTCCTAGTTTTAACTTCCTTTCTGATGTAGGCTTATCAAACTTCCCCCAAAAAATTTCCCATTTGCTTCTAGGTTTCTTACAGAAATTATATTTACAAATTAATTGAATTAACCCATGATGTTTTAATGGCTTTGAACCAATTTTATATCTTTCTATTGAAGAATTAATAGAATCATTCAAGAAATGAGGCAAATTAACCCTCAAAGCAGGGTTTTCCTTCCAATGTCGCAAATGTATTAACATGTAGAATGCAGGTCCTACCATAGTAGTAAGTTGACCTTCACAAGTAAAATACTTAATAATCCATGCAATAGCAGTACCCCAGGGTTCTAATATAGAAGCTCATTGAAACCCCTTATTTTTTCCTCTAGTACTGACAACTATCATGGGTTGAGGGTCTCCCTGTCTAAGAAACAATTCTAATAATTTCTAATATGTGATTTGTGTTGTTTCTGATATTTTAATGCCAAAATTTTCTAACCCTGAAAGAGAAGAGATAATTTCTGAACTCACCTTGAAATGCTTCCCATGCAGAGTCACCTGACCATTAGAGTAATTTTCTGCAAATGCATTCACCATCTTTTCATTATACCCTTCAAACTTCCTGAAAAAATCCAACCAAACCACTTCCTCAAACAACCGAGAAATGTTACTTAACCCCAAAAATTTTTCTACAGAAGCCGGCTCAGATTTCTTCTTTGTACCGCCCATTTCTACCTTGTCTCTACCACCCTACTGCAGATTTCAATAATGCCAGAAAATTGTGCACTAATATTTTTGAAAATATGATCACACTATAATTATTTACTCTACTCTTGCTCGGAGATTGCTATGTAATAATGTGAATTTGCATGAAGGGCCACAAAAACTGTAGAATACTTAACAATTAATCATGAAGTGGTTCAATTTACTAAATTGGGAAAGGAAACTCTTGCCAATCAATTATATTTTATTGAAAAATAACTACTTATTTAAAGAAAAAAATTGTACTTACTTCCATTCCATGATCGCTTGAAGATCTCATACCTCTACCAATTTGACAAGATGATGCAAGGGTATTGGCTGAGGTGACGGTATAGTTATTATTACATGAATGAGGAAGCTTATGGATGACGAAGTCATTAATGAAGACAAGCTATTATGACAGCTTTTATTTATAACGGAAAAAGAAGGCATGTATACCAATGTACGATAATCAAAGCATCGAGGAAGATCTGAAAAAAAATTAGAAAGAAGGTGGCGGAATGAAAAATGAATAAGTTCTGAAGCACACGTAAATCATGCATTCGAAACAAAGAAAGTGGATAAGTTCCGGAGCATCACCGAAAGATGCAGCCGAAATGATAACCAAATGAAAGTTCTGGAGCATCGTCGAAAGATGCAGCCAGAGCAACAACTAAATGAAAGTTCTGGAGCATCATCAAAAGATGCAGCCAGAGCAACAACTAAATGAGAGTTCCAGAGCATCGTCAAAAGATGCAGCTGGAGCAGTAACTAAATGAAAATTTTGGAGCATCATCGAAAGATGCAGCCAGAAAGAAGAAAATAATGAACACCAATTAACTCAAACTTTAGGAGCTTATATCATTCTACAAGAGCATCCTTCCAACATGATGGGTTGAAGAGGGAGTTCCAGAGCATCGGGCATTTAGACTATCAAGTTCCAGAGCACTAGCTAGTTGAATCATCAAGTTCTGGAGCATCCTGGAATAGTGCTCTGAAAGTTGTTATTCCTTTATGAAAGGTCCTACAAAATGAAAACACATGTTAAGCCCGAAATGAAAATTAATAAAAAAAATTCTTTGAAAACAAATTTGGTACACATGTCTTTTTATTACAACTTTTCATCATATATATGTATATATATATTTTTAGATATCATATAGATATTAAATCAAGTAGACTCTGCCTTGGCAGGGTCAATGCATTGGATCTCTCCTTGCATTTGTACCAATCTTGTAAATTCTTCTTTATTAACAGGTTTATGGTAGATACGTAGGTGATGACCATTAACTAAGAGAGTTCGTAAATCACCATCAATGGGTTTTAGCTGAATTGTGCCATTCAAGAAGACTTCAGAAATTTCATATGGCCCCATCCAATGAGTTATGAGTTTTCCTTTATGGTCTTTATATCTTGAATCAAACAACAAGGCCCAATCACCATTATGAAATTCTCTCTCTTTAATATATTTTTCATGCCAGACTTTCTATTGATGTTGAACTAGTTCAGTTTGATGGACAACATCCAAATGAAGCTCATCCAACTCATTTAATTGTAACACTCGTTCTATTTGAGCTCGTTTCAAATCTAGACCCAACTCGATAGCTGTACGTAGGTTTTGAAGTTCAATCTCAATGGGGAGAATAGATTTCTTCCCAAAAACAAGCTCATAGGGGCTGAATCCAGTTGTATATTTCCACGTTGTATTGTATTCCCAAACAACTTCAGGCAATTTCCTAGCCCAATCTCTTCTTCCTAAAGAGACAGTTTTTGTCAATATATTTTCTAACTCCCTATTAGTCACTTCTACTTGACCATTTTCTTGAGGGTGATAAGGGGATGACTTCTTATGACTCACCTACACATGGTCCGTAAATGCTAGGAGAACTTTGGACATAAATTGGGGTCCCTAATCTGTAACGACAGTTCGGGGGGCTCCAAATTGAAGAAAAATTTTATTCTAGAGAAAATCAGCAACTTACTCTTCTCTAGCAACTCGTAAAGCTTGAACTTCTACCCATTTCGTCAAATAATCGGTGCAAACTAATATGTATTATTTCCCTTGAGAGGAAGGATCTATGGGGCCAATAAAATCGAACCCCCATTTTTTGAATGGTTTCAAAGTTACCCGAGGCTATAAAGGAGTTTCTATAGAAACAGTTGGTCTTCCTACTCTTCGACATTCATCACAACGACGAACATAATTTTTAACATCTTTATGCATTGAAGGTCAATAATATCCAACACCTAAAATTTTATGAGAAGTTATTTTTGCAGAGCAATGGCCCCCAGAAGGATCATTGTGACAGGCCGTCAAAATACTATAAGTTTCATTAGCCCTAACACATCTTCTCAAAATAATATCAGGTCCACAACAGAATAAAATCCCATTAATCCATTTAAATGGTGCACACTCTCGAATAAGTCGCTTCCTTTGTTTTGATGTAAATTCAAGAGGTACTTCCGAAGAAGCTAAATAGTTGGAAATATCAGCAAACCAAGAAGTATTTATAGAGATGGCAAAGAAATTTTCATCTAGAAACTCATCTTGTACATGTGCTCGGTCACCCTCTTCTTGTTTGATTTGAGATAAAAATTCTACCACTTCGTTAACTTTCCCTAGCTTGTCAAGTATTGTCACATTGAACTCCTGAAGGAGTAGTAACCATCTCATTATTCGACCATTAACTATAGGTTTATTCATTAAATATTTTACAGTTGAGTGATCTGTATAAACTGTAACTTTATATCCTGTAATATAATGGCGGAAATTTTTAATGGCATGAACCACAACCAAGAATTCTTTTTCTATTGTCGTGTAGTTTCTCTCAACAAATGTTACGTTTTTGCTAATAAAATATATGGCATATTTACCCCATCCTCATCTTCTTTCCCTAATACTGCACCAATTGCGTCATCTGAAGCATCAACATAAATGTGAAAGAGAAGACTCCAATTCGGTCCACGCAGTACAGGAGTAGAGACAAGCTTCTCTTTTACCATTTCAAATGATTGTTGACACTCAAACATCCAATTAAACTCCATATATTTTTGGAGAAGAGAAAACATAGGGGCGACTATCTTACTAAAGATTTCTATGAACCTTCTATAATATCCAACATGTCCAAGAAAACTTTGAAAATCTGTTTGCGTTTGAGGAACAGTCAATTGTTGAATGACTTCAATTTTTTTATGATCAACTTTTATTCCTTCTGAGGAAATGTGATGACCTAAGACTATTCCTTGTTCCACCATTATTAAACACTTTTTGTGGCTAAGGGACAGTCAGTTTTCCTCACAAACCTCTAAAACCCTATCCAAGTTTTGAAGATAATATCTAAAAGCAAATTTTATTGAGTGCCCTCTATAATTCACAGCCATCCCTGCTTTTGGTACAACTACCATAGGTGACACCCACTTACTATTTGAGATAGGATAAATGAATCCTGCATGGAGGAGTTTCTTAATCTCAATTTTGACAAGATCCTTTAACACTGGATTGAGTCTCCTCTGTGGCTAACGAATAGGTCTCATATTAGGATCAGTATAAATGTGATGAGTACAAACACTTGGGTGAATCCCCCTCATGTTTGTATAGTCCCAAGTAAAAGCTTTAGACCTTTTTAGCAACACATTAAATAATTTATCCTCTTGTATTTCTGTCAACCAACTATTAACATTCAATGTTTTTCCTGGTAACAACATAATTGTTTTTGTTCCTGGATAGGCTGAAGTGACAATATGTATTGGTCGTAACAAGGTGTTGAGAGGACAACTATGAGGTATAAGTCAGTAAAATATTGTAATATCATCAAAGAAATAACTTGTTCTAGGAATCATATTAGCTAAGGGACAAGGCATCCCCATGGTAACATAATTATGTTCCATCCCACTTATATCAATCGACTGTCCCAAAATTTTTGGTACATCCTCTATTACCTCTTCACTCGAGCCTATAGCCAGGTGTGCAACTTCATTTACTAACTCATCCTCTAATTCCTCTCCATGTTGTTTAATCACTACCATGGCCAAGGAGGCCAAACTGTCTTGCTCACTAAATTCTTCTGGTTCATCAACCCAAACTTTATTATATTCAATAGGTTTAGCAGGAGGATATAAAAATAAACTTTTACTATCTAGACCATGTGAAATGGTCATTCCTCCTTCTTGACAATCAATTTTAGCTGTGACAGTAGCCAACCATGGTCTTCCCAAAATTATTGGATAACTATCTTTGGGTGTAAGCGATTGGATTATTTGAAAGTCAACTGGATATTCCCATCCATCAACTTTAACAAGAAAATTTTTAATAACACCTTTTGGAATGGCTATAGACTGATTTGCCATCTGTAAGACTGTAGTTGTGGGACTTAAATCAGTAAGACTTAATTTTTCCATTACATCCACCGTCATTACATTAATAGCTGCTCCCAAATCCACTAGTGCATTAGGTATTGCTACCTCATTAATTGTAATACTAATCAGTGGACTCCTAGGATCACCATATTTTGGAGCAACAATCCTAGACAAAAATTCAGCTAGATAGCCATCAATATGCACAGTGTTTATTTTCTTTGGTTTCCTTCTTGGAGTTTTAATACATAGTTGTTTGATCAACTGATTTAACTCATGAATTTCCTTTATTGCTTGCAACAAAGGAACCTCTATTTGCAATTGTTTAATTTCCTGAATTAATGCAATTTTGAAGGCTAATGTCATTTCCAGAGTATCTTTCAGAATTATTGATTTCAAACGCTTCAGAAATGGTGCTTGAATTTTCTCCTTTGAAGGGGTATCCTTACTAAGCTCAGTCAAAGACTGACCTTCCTCCTCCCGAGGTAAGTCAGTAGCTCCTGCCGTTGAAGAAGACTCAATAATATTCGTGGGTACGGTAGAGTTAGATGGAGTATCTTTCTCAAAATTTTGAGGAATAGGTTCGTCCACTACTTCCTCAATAGTGGGCGATTGAAGTGTCCTATCGGAACGTAATTGAACATTTCCACAATGAATTGCATTAAGTCTTGTGACATTATCTTGTTAAGTAGTATATACTGGAGTATTCTGTCGATTGTTCTTAGGATTGGGAAGTGGTTGTGCTGGAAGTTGAGGTTGATTTACCTGCTCAGTCTAAGGAAGATTATGAGGTGGCAGTAACAAATTATGTTGTTGATTCCTCCTAAGACGAGTATAAAATTGATTATGTCCTTGATTCCATTAGGGAGCAATATGTTGTGGGTACCATTGTGGTTGTGATTGGTTTGGCCACTGCTGATTTCCCCATGATTGACTTGCCCATTCAGGAGGTCCCCAATAAGGAGTTCCCCAAGTAGGCTGTGGAGGATAGGGATGATTCCAAGATGGAGGCCATTGATTACTAGCCCAGTTGTTTTGCGGTCTCCATGTAGGGTTGGAATTCTACCCATAAGAAAAATTACCTCCTTGGCGTTGGTTTAGGACATTTATTTCTTCTTCAACCTAAGCAGTTTTTTTCTTAGTATTCTTAAGATCAGTAAGAAGCTCACATTGATTGGTAGGGTGGATTTGCTCACAAAGTTGACACACATTAACCTTGTCTAAAGGACACTCATGTAAAAGATGTTTGTTTCGACACCTAGGACAATAAATTGACAAAGTCTCAGGGTTACGTGTCTTTGCTTGTATACCATCCAACATAGTGTTCAATTGAACAAGTATATCTATCTTAAGATTTGCTATTTCTTCTTGGAGCTTACCTATCTCGTTATTCCCTTTGAAAAGATTTTTTTTTCAGATTCCTCATGAGTACATGAGAAATTATGACACAAATCACATATCTTCAAGGGCTAACTGAGACACATCACCTTTTCCCATTAAATCAAGACTTCTTGCATCATCATCGAGTCCCTTAAGAAATATAGTCTTGAGAATCTCAACACTAATAGCCATTTCTCCACATCGTTTAGATAGGAAAAGAAACCTATCCAAATAGTCCTCTAGACTCTCATCCTCATTCTGCCTAAGTTTAAACAACTCTTCCTTACAATCACTCACCCTATAATAACTCTGATATTTATTCAAGAACACAGTCTCCATCTCTTACCAAGATGTAATACTTCCAGATGGTAGTCCCATAAAGCAACGCATGGCCAAATCCTTCAAAGCAGAAGGAAACAACTTCAGTTTCTGGTTATCATTTTTATAGTCATAGGTTCTAAAAAAGACCTTAAATTCAAAGAGAAATTGGTCTGGGTCTTCCAAGGATAAACCACAGAAGGTTGGAAGGAAAGCTAGAGAGATGTTTTTCATCGTTGTATCATCATCTACATCTAGAGCAATAGGATAAGTGAATGTTCTAGGTAGTTGAGGACCATTGTTATTACGGTTGGCATCATTACAGTTAGCTTCTACCCTTCGATCTCCCATGATGTTCAGAGGAATATGCTCCTCAAGAATAATTTCCTCGACAATAGGTTGTACTACAGGATGATCTTCAGGAAAATAGTGGAAAGCCTATGGTGGGTTAGGCTCAAGTAGTTCATCGAAAGAGTGGTCTTCTGAGCCTTGGACCTCCCTATGTATAACTAGAACGTATTTTGGGGGGGTCTTTGGTATAAATCATCCGTGAGGGCCTCTTTTCCTGACCATGCAAAAAAGGAAGCTAAAGATAGTATTTTTGGCCTAAAAGAGGTATTCTAGGCATCTTCTATTAACACTCAAGCAAAAGAAGCTAAAGGGTCCCCAACAATAGCACCAAAAAGTGATAGGTTGTCGTTAGGTCCCATTACTTTAAAATATAAAATTCAATTTGTTGACCGGGTAGTGTTCAAGGAAATTTTCAATAGAAGAAGTCCAGAGTATCTCCCTCAGGTTTTCTAACTTTTAAGAACAACTTAATATTAATCCTAACTTCAAACTGTCTAACTATAAAACTGCAAAGTAATTTATTCCTAAGAAAATAGAAAATGCTTGAACTGAAAGCGTAAGAAAACTAATTTAGAAAGCATAATAGCTAAATTGAAGAGCATAGAAACAACTAAACTAAGAAGCTGAAATTTTATAAAAGCAGAAAAACTTATAGCAATCCATAAAACATTTTCTTAACAATAAAGATTCTACAGTTAATAACAGAAACTACGGAAGTGAGAGGTAACAAATACTTCAGAACTAAAATTTCATAATAGTAAACTTAATGATTCTCTATAGAACAACATGATAATAAAAGAAAACACTTATCTACTCTCGTCGAGTGGCCAGCTCGTGGATTATCACATTCATTCTCATCTCACATTCACATCTATTTCAGAAACACTTCTATCAATCGTAGTTATCATCCATAACTCATAACTCAGAATTTTTAGATAATAATCTCTTTATTCATAAACCTCAGAAACATTCTGATAGTATAACATTACTTTTTCACTGTATATCTTACTTCTAGAGATCATATCTTTTATAGAGAAATTGTAACTACATCCTATATTTCAGATGGTGTGGATAACCATTGAAAATATCTAAAATAGATCTACGAATAACTCGTATGTCTTTAAAAACCTATTACACAGTATTTAAGAGGCTCAAGTCAAGCCATAAAGTCTTTAATTCAAAGGATAATAGAAATAACAACTTTAAGAGCAACTACATCTTTGGTCCATCACTCTGAAGTTTTAGAGCATATTTCCAGCGTATATCTTCATCCTGTTCTGGAGCACGTACTAGCTAGATGCTTCAATCTACAACTTTGATTGACCGATTATTATCTACAAAACACTTAAAACAACCCATTAAATTTGTATTGGAAAAATA
>VDFB02002340.1:0-11048 GCA_007258455.2 Sequoia sempervirens | reverse complement strand
TATGATGAGATAAGGAATTATCATTCCATTTTTTTATATTGTTTACACATTGTTGTACCGAATGAAATAAATATTGGGTAAAATTAACCAAATCCTTGTAACACAAGTGACAAAGAAACCTAAAGTGTTGGGTGAAGACATATGCATACCTTCCTTCATAGGTAATGTACTGAACATGATGAACTTGGAAACTTCACCCCAAGGTTTTGGAAGTGAAATTCATGAGGTACCTTGTCTCTAAATCATCTTCACTTTCTCCTTTTGTTTCAAGAACATTTTCTTTAGACATTGCAAATTAGCATCTTTGGCTGAGACTATAGGAAAGTAATTTTCCCCTATTTGAGGTAACCTTATAGTAGTAGTAATAATATGCACATTAATAAAAATTAGAGTCCCCTCAATGTCTCTTGATTCTTAGTATAGGATATAGCAGACTCTTTAGCGATTTGGTCATCAAAACTACAAAATTTCTTGCAGAATAAATCTCTTATTTTCCTTCAAATCTATCATATTGGTGGGGTCTCAATGGGTGTGGGTTCCACACATGGCTACTATATGAAAAGAAGTTAAAAAATGAGAGAGAGAGAGATATATATATATGTAATAGCAAATTGTAATGGTTCATGTGAGGATGCAATGGAAATAAAGAATGATAAGTGCGGGTAAGTTTGGATAAATAAAGGAATACAAATATTTGATGGTAAGTTTGGAAATATTATCATGTCAAGTAATGAAGATTATCATATCGAGTAATGATGGATTATTTATTTAAAAAGAAATTTAGCATGTATTGCATGATTTATATGGACTAAATTGACATTCTCCCCCCAACTGATGGTATAACACCATCCTCAAAATTCCATGTGATTAGTTGATATAAAATAAAACATATTAAATAATTATTAAAAGAATAAAATTACCCAAAAAATTACCACTTATAAGTATGATTCACTCACACAATGTCATGTGGAAATGGGTGGTTGTGAGGGTATCCATACTAGATGACACATCATAGTTACACATCAACCAACATTAGATCTTTTGAAGTCCCAATGCAAGGAAATGGCTATCCAACCCCGTGAATGCACTGAGGCATGGATGAGCCCATACCATCATAACTGCTATTCACCAATAGTTGCTCACCAAGTTAACTATAGCTTTACTACCAACAATATTAGTATTTTTTTTGTTTTTTCATAGATAAAACATTTTTTCTAGAAAGTAATATTAGTATTTTTTGTTTCTATCTTAATTTTGTTTGGTGATGCAAGTTTTATCTATAAAGCTTTAATCTTTTTTTTGTCACTTTAATATTTTTTTAATGAATTCTATCAAAAATAGGTTTTTTATTATTAAATTTCAAAATTGTAATATTTTTTTATTAAAGATATATTTTTAGACTACAAGGAATCGGTGCTTGCATGACCCTTATAAACTAAGTGCACACAAGTAACAATAGCAGTGGCTGACAACATGCGTGCGCCCTCTGGTACCACCGAGGTGGGAGATAGACTAAGTGACCAACCTCCTGCAATAGGAAATATTTATGTCAGGCTAGGGCCCCAACCCTTTATTAAAGATTTTTTATTTTAAATACATATTTTTTAATTTTTAATTATAATTTGTTTAATTCTTTATTTTTATTTATAAATTATAACTAATATATTTATATCTAAAATAAATTATGTAATAAATATTGAAAAACATTATTTTCATACATCTATTTTATTACATAATTTATTTTAGATATAAATATATTAGTTATAATTTATAAAAAGAAAAAAGAAAAAAAACAAATTATGATTAAATTTTTTAAAAATATGTATTTAAAATTAAAAAATCTTTAATAACAAAATATTACAATTTTGAAATATAATAATGAAAAACCTTCTTGAAAAATAGTAGGATTTCATTAAAAAAATATTAAAGCTTTATAGATAAAAGTTGCATCGCAAAATAAAATAAAATAGAAACAACAAAAAAGATATTAATATTGCTGGCAATTTTAGAAAAAATGTTTTATCTATGAAAAGCTGTAGTTAACTTGGTGAGCAGTTGTTGGTGAACAACAATTATAATGGTATGGGCTCATCCATGCCTCGGTGCATTTACGGGGTTGGATAGTTGATTCCCCAATGCAACACCTAATACCATGGAGGTGGTTGAATTGAGTCACCAATGTAGGATGCCATCTAGAGGTGCGAATGATGGCTAGAAGAATATGCAAGTGATTTTTTTTACTAATGTACAAAGGTCTTGTAGAAACAGAGAAGGGTTAGTAATAGGAACTAAAAGAGATTGAAGCTCCTATATCAATACTGCACAATAAAGAACGCCATTTATTTATTGCTTCTTTTTTTAAATCAAATATTTTAAATTTTGATAACAACAAAATAACATTAGGGTTCCACTTTTCAATATTTTCTGATTAAAGGTTCCAAAAGAGTGATTTTCACCCCTAAGGATTTTATTCTAGTTACAACCCATTAGAAGTCCAATTTTCAAATTGTAACCCTCTAGTAATGCCTAAGGTTTTTTATTGCTATATTGATTTCTTTTTCTTCATTTTTTATTTTTTAAGAGTCTAAAAGGCACTTGGAGAGGCAATACGAACCCTATCAATAACATGAAGCTCCTTTCCGATATCATAAATGAAATTTTCCTTTGTGATGGGTTGCTTGTATATCTTTAAACAATGATCAGTATTGACTAGATCTATGTGATGAGAGTCTACAGTGTGAAGCTTGGCTGCACCATTATTGTAGATAACTTCAATTTTATAAGGTCCTAGTCACCTAGCATGAAATTTTCCCTTAAATTCCTAGAACTTGGAGTCATACAAAAGTGTCCAATCCACTAGCTTAAATGATCACTTACGAATGAAATGATCATTCCAAAGAGCACACCATTTTTCAACCACTTTCATATGAAAGGGGGCATGTTGACACATTTCATCTAAAGTATGAAGTTTCTCAAAAAAAATATTGTGCATCAATAAGATTCAAACCTAATTCCAAGGCAATACGTAGAGTTTTAATTTCAAATTCAATGGGCAATACAACTCTCTTATCATAGACAATTTTGTAAGGTGTAAGACCTGTGGTGGTCTTCCACATTGTCTAATAAGCCCATACTACTTCTAGAAGTCAATCTACTTAATCTTTGCAATGAAGTGTTAATGTCTTGGTGAGGTTGTTATTTAATTCTCTATTGGTGACTTTAACCTGACCATTATCTTGTGGATGATAAGGAGAAGACTTGTGATGATGTATCTCATATTCTTTGACCAAAATAGAAATAAACTCTTATGAAAATTATGGTCTTTGATATGTTACAATTTTTTTTGGTACACCAAATCTTGTGAAGATTTTTGTATATAAAAATGCAACTACCTTGGTATCTCGTGCATGCTTAAGTTCCACAACTTCAACCGATTTAGTAATATAATTTGTGGAAACCAAAATGCACTCCTCATATTTGGAAGGAGGATTAATGGGTCCCACAAAATCCAACCCCCATTTTTTAAAAGGTTTAATGGATAATTGGGGTTGAAGAGCCATCTCATATGAACCTGTGGGTTGGCCCATGTGTTGACACTTATCACAATGATGAACATACTTTTTCAATCCTTGTATAATGTAAGAAAAGTTTCATCCACATGGTTTAGTATCATATTCTTGAAGTATATCAAAGACATCATCTTCAACTACACATTGACGCATGAAATTATCAATTCCTATACAAAGAATTCCATTGATTCAAGTGTACTGACCACTTTGTTCAATAAGTTTTCTTGTGATCTCTATGAGAGAAATTTTCCTTGCAAGAGTATTAATAACTTGATCAATAAAAGGTAATAGAAAATTATCATTTTTGGTTGTTTTATTAAGAGCTATGTAATCAATACAAATATTTGAATTACCACTTTTCTTAGGCACCATTACCATAGGTAAAACCCATTGGCTATCTAAAATTGGATAAAAATATCTTCTTCTTTTTTTTGTAATTCCTCTTTAATAATTTCATGCATAATAGGATTTAGTCTTTCATGGTTGTCTTACTGGATGAATTCCTTCTTCCATATAAATATGGTGAGTACAAGTGTCTGCATGTATACCATACATACATATACATATACATATACATACATACACACACACACACACACACATATATTCCATGTAAATGCATTTTTAGGAGTTCGTAGCATAGAAATCAAACCATTAAGTTGTGTATTTCTTAATTGTGGATTAATGTTAAGTGTGTGTCATGGTAATATTTCCATTGGTTGTGATTGATAAGGTGCAAGTAAATATATAGTTGTTAATTGTGAAGTGGATGGTAATATTGAATTTGGTATTGGATGTTTCAGTAAACAAAAATGGGCTATATAAATTGTATCTCTGGAAATTTATGTTTGATTAGGTTAGAATTGCTAAATCTAAAAAATCCAAAGAAAATAATGGAGTGCAAAGGAGAAAACATGAAAACAAATAAAACAAAGTTACCCAAATCTTCAATCTCCATGGCTGACCTCCATTACACCTTCTAGCTTGCTGCAAGTTGAAGAGTGCCCTCAGATTCTTCGAGAAACTTAAGACTATGACATGTCCTACACAAGTGTTGAAGGATTTTACTATGCAAAGATGACTCTAAGTGCCTAAGAGAAGTTCTAAGTATGCATGAAAATGTGTTGTGAAAATGAAGATCAAAAGTTCGCTTGAATGCTTGAGAGAGAGAGGAGGAAGAAGACCAAATGAATTCGAAATTGCGATTTTATAAGAAAAGGAAATTTCGAATGGACGGATAAGATTGGAGGTCGAATCGACGGTCTAGAATTGATGCACCAAGAATATGCCATGCATGGCAAAAACTATGACGCTGACAGCTATGATAGACATGCAAACTATGACATGAAATAATGACATGGTATCTTTGACCAAGTGGAGGTGCATAAACAATTTATTTTAAATTATTTATTCAAAATGGAGGAAAATGACAAGTGGAAAATAAATAATTTATCCAAATAATTTATTTAGATAAAATGAAAAGAAGAGCATTTAATTAAATTTATCAATTTAATTAAATGGAGAGATGAAAATTAGACCTTAAATAATTAATTTAGATTAATTATTTAATAGGGAAGGTGGCATGGGATAGTTAAATGAGTTTTAATAATTATTTTAACTATGGAGGATAAGGACCATGAATGGTAAATGAGTAATGGTAATTATTTAACTATAGATGAAAAGGTGACAAAATAATTAAATAAATAATAATTTATTTAACTATTGAAGAGGAAAGTGGTATTTTACAATTAATTTATTTAGAATTTGGTCGAGGATACAATAAAGATTAGAAAGTGAATTAATTAAATAATTATTAAAGGTATTTTGAATTAATAGAGAACTATAATCAAACCATTATTGAATAACTAAAATTATTCAATTATGTCGAAGGAGACGAGGATGAAGAAGAAAGCTTAGGACATTTTATGTATGCATAAATGGTGTGTAGTAGTAATTGGTGTAATATAATAAAATGTTGGAAATATTGTGAATCACCTATTAAAGGAAAATTCCCAAATGGACACATATCATCTATACAAGAGTGAAAAAATAATATTTCCAAGATATCTTTGGATGAATACTGATGAGCTCAATGAATGGCTCAATTTGATAGGGTTCATTACATATTTGTTGTTTCCATCATAGACTTTGACACTTGGTTGTTGATATTTTCCTTAAAACCATAGACCTTGGCATAAGTTTATCTCTATGACTTTAATGACATTATCATGCTCTGAGAATTATCTATGTTGAATTTACAAGTGGTTGAATGAATGTTACTAAGGTAATTATAGATATACATTTTTTTGTACGTGCTAATTCTATTGTGCAAGTTTCCACTAAAATGTTGATGTCAAAAAAGCCTACTTTGTGGGAGAAATTCTTGCCAGTTGATCGGTTACCAAGAAGTCAAGAAGTTGATCATTAAGAAGTCAAAGTGGGAAAAATATCATGGAGGGAAATTCCTAATTCAAATAAAAAGAATGTAACCACCTTTTTAATGGTCATATTTGTTGTTGAGCAAATCTAGGGAGCGCGTTGTGCTAGAGACCTGTTGAAGCAAGTCTACTTTGACCAATTTAGTGCATGCATAACTTCCTCCATCTTTTTCTATGCTTTCAATAAGTGGCATCCTCGTATTTTGATGGAGTCGACTGCCTAGGTAGTTAGGGTTAGTCAGTAGTTTCTATCTATAAATAATGGTCAAATGCTCCTTTTGATAAGGTTGGATATTTTGAGTTTGTACTCGCATTTTCCAGTTTTACAGTTCTATTGCTGAAATGTTGTACTTATGATTTCAAGAAATAATATGACATTCTAAGTTGCTACATTTGAGTTAGTGTAAGGGATACTCACCCAAGGGGGGCCCACTTGGTGAGAATTCCATCTATTAGTTTAAAATTTATTTAATGTTCAATAGTTAGTTTCAATTTCAACAACTGTATGTTCCTACAACCACTAAAATTCCATTATGTGATTGTTCCTATAGCCAAGGAAGACAGAGTAGTTTCCTTCTTGTTTGCTGAGATTTTCATTTCTATCCTTCATTTCTAGTCCAGTTGTTAATGCTTAGTGCAAATGTTGATTTGTGTTAAGTGTTTAAGTTGATTTACTTCTAGCACTTTATTTCCAACATTGTTTCTTTCCTAATTTATGGATGATTGCAATGAATTCCTAGTGCACATACAATGCTGACCCATTTCAAGTTTACGTCCCTAGGTTGACAAGTGAAATGCACCTTCATGATGAGTGAGATAACTACTTAGTGCAGATGTTCAATCTATAAGTCATAGCCCTAAAGGATTAGTTATTAAACCATTAAAGGAGGCCAACATTTTTGGTGTCATTGTTGGGGATGGTGTCAAACTAGGAAGTTCTTTGGAGTCATTGATAGTTTCTTTCTTACTATAGTAGTTCAAAAGTTTTCTCTTAGTATACCCCTCATTTAGGAAAGTAATGACCCCCTATTCTTTCACCAATTCTTTGTGTGAGTTGGCTGATACTAAGTTGATACTGCATGCATAGAGGAAGGAGGAGAGATGCTCATGGGAGATTCCTTCCTAATGACCCTAATCCATTCCAACTAGTTGAACATCAAAATATGCTAAGAGACAAAAAAGGAGAAGCACACCCTTTTGTTGATGCATTTTCCCATCTGACCAGTTCAGACACTTCATCTGAAGATCAAAATCTGATTGAGAATCCACTTGCTTTGGAACTTCATCAGGCAGGCATGGGTGATGAGAATAATGAGAATATACACAAAAACATACCTAACCAACTATCTTTTCCATTCCCCATTGCTCATCAGAATGAGATTGACAACCTCAAAATATCCCTGCTTTAGTCCTCCCTAAGTTCTATGCACTTGTCACAAAAGACCCTAATACTTTCTTGTTTGAGTTTGATATTCTCTGCAGAAGCTATGAATACGCCACTGATGCTCATAGGCTTAAGTTGTTTCCCACAACTTTGAAAGAAGCTGCATTGAGATGGTTTATGAGCTTAGGCAGGAATATTGTAGAGACTTGGGATGCCATGAAGACAAAGTTCCTTGAGAAGTATAAGGAATATTGCAAGGTGTCAGGCGAGAGATGACATCTTTAGGATGCAACAGAAGGAAGATGAGAGTTTGGAGGATTACAATTCAAGGTTTTTTTTTTCCTACAGAAATCTCATCATACACTTAATGAAGAGTATCAAAAGTTTCTCTTCTTGATAGGAATCAATGACAACTACACTGATGGTTTGGACCTGATCGGAGGAGGAGATATCACCTAATTTCCTTGGGATGATATTAAAAAAATATGTCAGAACTATTCCAGGGCAGCTTTAAAGAAAGGAAGAGGTTACCAATCCTCTGTGGGTAAATCATGCACCAATGGAGTTTCAAGGATGTAGATTAATCACTTGTTGGAAGATTTCAAGCAAGACATCATAAACAATCTAGCTACCGAACTGGATACACTTCAAGAAAAGAAGAAGCATGAGGAGGTAGAGGCAATGTTGGAAAAATATTTCCCCCATTAAAGACAAAAGGACTATAGATGCAAAATGGTAGCTAACATTGACAACAAACATATTCCATCTGAGTTCAAGCCAATCTAGGGTGATGATTATCAAGTCTACTACATTGCACAAAGGAGGCCATGGGATCCAAGACAAGGTATGCCACCAGATTCAATATTTTTTTTGGGCCTTATTTCAATTCTTATGCATCCAATAACCAATGGAAACCCCCATATCCATCCAACTCTGGAGGATATACGCATTAGCCTTGGAATAACCCTCCAAATACCTAGCCCAATCACCAAAACTCTCCACCCCAGTGCCAACAACCTCAGAGGAATTGGTAGTAGTTTCAGGGAAATTGGCAGCCACCTCTAGAAAACTGGCAACAAACATCCCAATGGAGGGGAGGACAAAAATGGCCAACTAGACAACTAGTTACATGCAACCACCTTCACATCCCCAACAACCTACTATAATGCCTCCTCCTACTAGCTCAATTTCAAGCATAGATAGACCTACTCAGCTACTAGCTTAGCCCACACCTAACCCAAATAACAAACCACAACAACAACAACTAGTATACTCTACATATCCTAATCAATTTCCTGCATATGTTGTGAGTGTGAGTGACATCCATCTACGTTTAGGAACTACTTTGTCAACTTATTCCACTCCTATCATCACTGAGCTTCCTGTGGAAGAAGAGGAGACTCTAAATGTCCCCATTCAACCTAGTGTGCCTAAAAATCTCGAGCCAGTTCTAGTTCAACAAACTACCCAAGATCCACCATTTCCTCAAAGGTTAGAGGTTGCTAAACAAAAGGAAGAAAAGGAGGAAACAACCTTTGACATTTTGGATCAGTTGAAACACATATGTGTCAAGATACCTTTGTTTCAAGCCATAAAATATGTCCCTATATATGACAAAGCAATCAAAGAAGCATGCCTCAAAAAGATAGGGAAGAAAAAGAAAGACCCCACCATGGTTCATGTAGTAGGACAGTTAGCAGACATAATGCTTGGAAAAGTTACAATTCCTAAGTACACTGACCCAGGTAGCCCTGTGGTAGGAGTTGTCATAAATGGAATCCAAATAAGGAATGCTCTAATTGACTTGGGAGCAGTAATAAATGTGATGACTAAGAATATCCTACAACAACTAAATGTTGCAAACATGAGACCTACTCCTACTATCCTGCAGCTTGCTGATAGTTCCACTGTCAAACCTAATGGTATATTAGAGGACCTTGTGGTAACTCTAGATTCTTGGGAGTACCTAGCATATTTTATGATTCTTTATCCTAAGGCTACACTAGGCGGGTATCCCATTATTCTAGGAAGGCCATGGTTGGCCACAACAGATGCTTACATTGGATGTCAGTAAGGGGACATGGCCATTTCTAATGGGAAGAGTACCAAAACGCTTGTTCTCTACCCTCCTACTCAACCATCCCATGACATGGATAGCACCATATGGCCACATGTTGGAGAGGAGGCCAAGGAAGTCAATTCAGTGGCACAACTCATGATGTTAGGAAAAAGTTCTTTCATGCAGCTTCAGGAGGAAGATGAAGTGTTGTCCCACATAATTCAGAACCATTGTGAGATTCATGAAGAGTCATCTACTCATGAATCTGGTTCTTCCAGTTAGTGAAGACACTTCTTCCCACTCTTCCTCTGCAACAAAACTTCCTACAACAACTGATATGCTCCATACATTGCTACCACATGAACTAAAATCCCAAATGGCAAGTGAGCGACTATGATAGAATTAACACACAAAGTGCAAGTGTTAGAAGGGAAAAATCTAAATATTAAGAGAAAGTGAGTCAAAGGCAAGAGTTGTCTTTGGAAAACCACAATTGAATATTTATCACCTAAAATTGCACCACTGTTGAACTGATGTTTCAACACCTCGGTCATAACATGGGAAGACCTCTAAAGATGTGGGTTTCTTGTGGCAGGAGGTCAACCTCAGAAGAAGGCGATTCTATGGTGTCACCTAACTATGTGATCTTGTAAGGAAGGAGAAGGAGAATGCATAAAGTAAAAACTAAACCCTATGGTGAAATTACACCAAAATGACAAAACAATGAGACACTCGAGTTACACTTGAATACTGATGATGGATATGGTACTGCACAACAAGTTTCTGTAGATTATGCATAAGTATTTCTCAAACAGGTTTGACATGCACACACTTTCAAGAAGGAAAAGCATATTTTCACAAATTAAAACTCATGTGCAATTAAGTAAACACAGTTTGTAACCTACATAATACTACTTTTGCAAAGAAAGGCATGCTAACATGAGACAAAGCTATAAGGAAGAGAAATATTTCACGAAGTAACTTGATCAATCACCTAAAATGCACAATATTTTGCAAAGAACTAGAAGGAAAATTGAACCATCAATGGTAGCCAAGGTAAATTTTATGTATCATGCTCCAAAATGAGTTACAGAAGTTTGCTAATCTGAGAAAGGACTGCAAAAGTCACGAACTTCAGAAAAGCATAAGGAGAACTCCTTTACAAAGAGGCAAAAATGCCTTATATACAAAAAGATGTCGGCCCCTAAGGCTTACAAAAATATCCACCTTCAGAAAAATCTGCCCCTAGATCTTTTAATGAAGTTAATTTTGCATTCGATTGCATCCCTGTGTCCATGTCGGTGAAGAGTCACTCCTAGGAGAAGCTTTTAGATCTTATGGAATACTTGCATTTACTTCTGGCCTCCATGTCTATCCTCGAACTTCCTTGAAGGGCTGCTTTGAATGCTTTAAAGCATTATCATTAATGTCGATCCCCCTCTTCTGCCAGCATATATTCCAGCTGTTACGGAGACTCATGGCATCTTCTTATTTTTTGCCTGATCTCGCTCCAGATCTTTCCTCAAGTTGATCCCCCTCTAGAAGAAGCATTAGATACTCCCTGTAGTTGGCCTCCATAGAGACAACACTATTTCCTT
>VDFB02002338.1:0-25292 GCA_007258455.2 Sequoia sempervirens | reverse complement strand
ATGATCCATTTTAAGGTAAGAACGATGTCCACAATAAATACACTTATGCAAACTTCTTGAGTGCCTCACAAAATCCTTAAATTCGCAAGTAGGACATCCATGGTATCCATGAATAGTGGGACCAGAAAATATGTCATATGCAGGAAGATCATGAATCATAAACAATAAGGAAGCTCGTAAAGTGAATTTGATTGAATGAAAATCCCTTAAATATTGAATTGCTTCAATTCCTTTCCACAATTCCATTAGATCATCATATAATGGCTCTAGATGAGCATCAATTGTATCTAAAGTCACAATTTTCTTTCCTGGTATAATCAATGATAGCATTAAGAAAAATGGTTTAGTTGCTAACCATGGAGGAAAGTTATAATTTATTAAAAACACTAGCCAAGTTGACCATTTAGTACTTTTATTTGAGAATGGGTTCACCCCATCTAGAGCCAAACCCCGCCTTATATTACAAGGATCATGAGAAAAATCAAGCCATCATTTATCAAATTTCATCCATGTCTTAGAATCTAACACATGTCGTTGTTTTCCATCAGTGCTCTTATTTTGGGCATGTCATTGCATAAGTTTAGCAATGTCTCTACACCTATACATTCAGAGTAATCATGGGATTACCAGAAAGTGGTGAAGAACCTTTCTAGGAACCATGGTTGATTTAAAGCCTTGTCTATACCTCACTTCATGACATTTTAGACATTCAATCTCACTTGCAAGATTCTTGTGAAATAATACAAAACCATTCACAAATGTGTTGATGTTTTCATAACCTAATCTCCTAGCTTAGTGATTTTCCTTTTACATTGAATTTGTTTTGTTGGAAATGTGGACTCAGGTGGTAACAACGAACTTAATAATGCCAATAACTGATCTACACTCTCATTTGTCCAATCAAACACCACTTGTAAGTTAAGAATTTGAAGGATTGTTGTCAAATTACTTAACTTGCAATTAGTATAAACAAGATTTAAAGCATCCTCCATCAACTTGGCCCAATAATCATTTAGACCCTCATTCAACATTCTATCAACTTCAAGCCCTTCATCTAACATTTTTTCCTCTTCATCTATGTTTGTTTCCTCTTCATCTCTCACACTCTACAATTCTATCATATCTTTATAATAATTGTAATCACAAGGGCTTATACCACTATGCCCATAACTTATCATATGTTGATAAATCAGATTTCTTTTTCTTGAAACTTTCCACCAAGACAGTCATTACATAGACATGGATATTTTCCCATGTCCCTCTTATCAACTACTCTCTCATAAAATGCATGGTATTGATATGTAATCAACCTTTGACATTGATCCATCTACAATGTTCTACACATATTAACAAAAAATGTAGACTAAGAGACAAAAAATGTTTTTTTTTAATTGAAAGGCATTTCCATAGCAATAGAGTTATAGAGAGAAAATAAAATAGAGAGTCTAACTAATGAATTGTAAAAAATAGATTTTTTGTAGTTTATATTCAAATTGTTGATTACATTGCATTGTGCATCTTTCAAACTCAAAGCATTACTTCAAATTGCATAACTAATAACTAGATGGTGATAGATGACAAAATGTAAATAATTGTAGACTAAAAGATTTTTTTATTTATTGAAAGGCATTTCCTTAGCAATAGAGTTATAGAGAGAATAAAATAGAGAGTTTAACTAATGAATTGTAAAAAATAGATTTTTTTAGTTTATATTCAAATTGTTGATTGCATTGCATTGGTCATCTTTGAAACTAAAAGCATTACTTCACATTGCATAACTAATAATTAGATGTTGATAGATTACAAAATGTAAAAAATTGTAGACTAAGACACAAAAATTGTTTTTTAATTGAAAGGCATTTCCATAGCAATAGAGTTATAGTGATAAAATAAAATAAAGAGTTTAACTAATGAATTGTAAAAAAATAGATTTTTGTATTTTATATTCAAAATTTTGATTACATTGCATTACATATCTTTCAAACTCAAAGCATTACTTCACAATGCATAACTAATAACTAGATGTTGATAGAAGACAAAATGTAAAACATTGTAGACTAAGAGAAAAAAAACTATTTTTTTTAATTGAAAGGCATTTCCATAGCAATAGAGTTATAGAGAGAAAATAAAGTAGAGAGTTTAAATAATTAATTGTAAAAAATTGATGTTTGTAGTTTATATTCAAACTACTAATTACATTGCATTGCACATCTTTCAAACTCAAAACACTACTTCACATTACATAACTAATAACTAGATGTTGATAGATGACAAAATTTCAATTAAAAAATAGTTTTTACAAAGTCAACCTAACTAGTTATGCAATTAATTCACATTGCATAACTAATAACTAGGAGCATCTACCAATTGCATTTTCTTTTCATGGAATTCCATGAGACCACATTTCTTTGAGGATTTGTTTCAAACAGTTCATTGCCTTGTCTATGCTACCATATTTTTCATACATGTCTACCAAAGAATTTTATCAAATAGTTCACTACCTTGTTGCTATGGATAAAAGCCTAAAACAAGTGATTTCGAACAAGCTTATAAAAATTATATCAAATCATAATAGTAAGCAATAGCATAGAAAAGGAATTGAACTGGTTGAAAAAATGCCTCAAAGAAACATAGTTTCATGGTGATGGAATGCCATGACAATCCATAACAATTCTCTTTTCATGTAATTCATCATGGAATTCCATCACCATGAGACCAAATTTCTTTGAGGCATTTTTTTCCAAAGTTCATTGCCTTGTCTATGCTACCACATTTTTCATACATGTTTACCAAAGCATTTTATCAAATAGTTCACTGCCATGATACTATGGCTAATAGCCTAAAATAGGTGATTTCAAACAAGCTATGGATGCTTGGAAGAAATATATAAAATCATAATAGTAAGAAACAAGCTATGGTATCATGGTTTTGCTTTTGGCACAAAAGTTAGTGCGATTTTATTTGCATTTTTTTGTAGGAATTAAATGCATTTTTTTGGAATTTTGCTATTTGAAATAGGGAAAAATCTCTCTGGTCAGTTTTGTGCATTTTTTAATTGTAGGAATTCTCAGAGTTAGTAAAAAATGTAGTGTTCATGAAGGAATGGAAAATATGCATAGAGTATTTGAATTATACATGTACTGTGCAATGGCATTGAATCATTTAGCAAACCATTTTTCTTCACAAACCATCATTTTCTTGTGGAACAGTTGATTGTGACAACTCTTGATTTAACTGACCACCCTCTCATGAAATCTCATTCATATTATAATCTTGCACGATATTATCATAGTAAAGGTGATTATGACACCACTAGTTGCTACTACATGGCATCAGTCAAGGAAAGCCAAACACCATAGGATTTTGGGGATAGATTCAATTCACTAGTACAAAAATAGAAATAAATGAGTAAAAAAACTACTAAAAATTGGTCATGTGATCAGTATTTTGGTCATGTGACCATTAGTAGTTTATTGCCAATCATTTATAACACAACCAAATTTATGACTAAATCATTTTTAGTCATTTATTAGTTGTTTTGATTGATCAATTTGGTAGTATATTTAGCGTTAATTTAGTCATTGATTGTTGTTAACTGGTCATTTATTTAGTCATTGTAGTACCCCTCCATTTATGCTTATGTTTCTATTTACATGTTTTCATACTGTTAGATTTTGGTATTTGGTTTGGATATTTTGATCACTGATTTTGAACGACAGTGGATTCACTTTGTGACATGATGATACATGGTATTGTGATATTTGATTTTTTGACATGCTTTGATGTAGCATAGATGTTTTCCTTCAGATGTTATTGTTATGTATATGCTTATGATGGACTAACTATTATTTAATTTGTCAGTCTGATGTGACGTGTATTGGTGTGGAGAACGAAATTGCATCACTCACTTGCGAGTGCCCTGTGATGTCTGCGATTTTCTCCACACGGTGTGCTTGTATTATGGATTATATGTATATGCATGTTATTTGTTTGGTTGCAGGATTGCAGGTACATGGCACCAACTCCACTTGGTTACTCAGTTCTGAGCGTGTCAAGACTCAACAAATATGTTGATTGGGAGGTAGTAGCTTGGTTCATCCTAGTCTAGTCTTTAAACCGGTCACAGTACATTGTCAGTTTTAGTTCAGAGTCATAGATGGTCTTGTTTGTTCCTATTTGGATTAATTGCTTGAAAGGTAAATTTTGTCAATTTTAATGATAGTTTAATATTCTTTAATTTTACTTTATTTAATTAATTTTTAAATATTAAAAGTGGTTTTACATGTTATTTAATAAATTAATTTGATTTATTTAGTTGAAAAATGTTTCTGATCTCTTAAGTTAAATTTACATTTAATTAAATGATCAATTAATTAATTAAAATCATTTTAATATGTGAATAAATTTAAATTTAAAATTAAATATTATTTGTGGAAATAGATTTTGAATTACTGACAAATTTTGTGTTGAAAATTGTTTTCATCATCAAATGCCATGTATAAATCTTGAAAGGCAAGATTGCCGAGAAGTTGTTGAAGATATTTTGTTCTTTTCGACAAGTATGCCAGTTACATTTTATTGTTTTTGGGTTGAGGAAATTCTCAAAGGATATCTAGGATCTAGGAAATATATAAGGGTTATCAATTTTTCTTCACGGAAAAATATTAGAGCTCTGTTAAAAATTTATGTTTATGCTTTTGGTTATTGTTGTATATTTGTGGAAGTTCTCTGGTTTTGGAATATTGGGATTTGGTGTTTGTGAAAAGCTTTGGAAGCTACAGGAAAAGTTGTTCTTCACCAGATAGAATTTTTGAAGTTTCAAGGAAACAGGTATTTCCCTTGTATTTTATAATTTATTTAATGTTGAAAAGAAGTCTGTGAAAAGAAATTTCATTTTATTAAATTCTTGTTCTTTACGGTAAATGTTTTGTAGAGAAAATAGTTATTTCTCTGTTAAAAGTTTTCTATAGTTTTCTACAGACTCTGTTATTTTTTTGTTGAAAATTTCCTGTAGGAAATAGTTTTTTTTTAAGATTTGAGAAGGGAAATCATTTATATGGGAAAAAGAAATTGAAACCTCTGGGATAAATTAGGATTTGAATGGAAATACTATCTTGTGCGTTTATTTGAAAACTCTCTATTGAAGAAATTTTTGCAATTTCCCCAATTTCCTTGTAGTTGAAATTTGATTTGAAAATATAACTCTATAGGAATTTCTAAAATACCTGTTGAAAATTCTGTGGAAATTTATATTCATATATATATAAATTGGAATGTGAAAATATATATTTTATTTTTTAGAATATTGAAAGGGTTATGTAGAAATGAATTAGAAATACCTGTTAATTAATGCGATAAATTTACATTTAAAATAATATGTGGTTACAGTTGTTTATTTGTAGAAAATGTTTATTAAAAAAATGAATTAAAAATTTTTGTTTTTAGAGCGAAGCTTTGGTGGGGGCTACATGACCAGAGCCATGAGAGAACCGATTGAGAACTTCAAGCAACCACATGCCAATAGTGCTTTCGACTTAGCCGCCCATGATCCAAGCTTACAGCATGGGAAGACTCTTGGAAATGACAATACCCAAAGGAGCTATGGCTGAGCTTTCTTGATAACCCCTACAACACAGCACATCTTGAGAAATTAGGGGTTTAAACCCTAGTTTATTTTATTTAGTTTTTAAGAAATTTAAATACTTGTTTGTTTTTAATACTCAGTATTTAAATTCATTTTATGTATAATTATTATATATTTATTTTTATATATTTAATATATATAAAATATCTATCTAATATTTATAATTATATTAATTTTAAGTTAAGGAAATTTTTAATTATATACATATATTTTTGTGTTAAAAATGAGTTATTTAAAAAGTAGTTTATTAAATGGTTAGATATAGACATTTAATAAACAAATTATTTTAATAAGTTATTTATGCCGAAATTAATCATTGTACGTTAATATGAATTTTATTTTTATATATAGTTACTAAATTAGGCAAATCTATAGATCGATTTTATTATTCTTGGAAAATGAATTAAATTTTGAATAGTTGATTACATTCAATTATTGCTTGAACTGGATTTAGTGAATCCTAATGTAGACTTTATTTTTTCAATTTGCTTCAAATTGTATTTTTTATTGGGAAAATTGGAAAATTCTTAGATGTATAAGTCTTCCAGAATGAATTGTATAGAAAGGGTGATGTTATTGTTCATATGTATTCCTTGAGTTGACTTGGGTTGTGCACATGTTAGAATATGGTATATTGATACCTAGTTTATGAATAAAAGTTTTAATGACCATTGTGTGTCATTTGTTGTTATGTGATTGAATTTTGTGCACCTTGTAAACCTTAGTCAGAAAAACTTAGTATATCCTTGTTATGTTTAGGTGAGTGGATCTATGTGAGGGCCGACACACAAAGTGGTGTCAGGGTAACTTACAAAGAGTTAGTAAGTCAGTGATAACTAAATAACATAGTAGTTAGATTTAAAATCCTTAATAAGATGATTATGCCTCATTTATGGACTCTTGAGCTAGTTCAGTCTTGAGTATAAGATGAGATGGCCTGGAATGGCAAATCGATGTCTTGTTTCTTCAAAAGACATTCGATTCCGCAATGATTCGCAAATGGGGCCGAGTTTTGTAAGAGGTTACTAGGGTAACCCAAGTTGGGGGCCGAAACCTAGGAAGAAACACCAGGGTAACCTTTGCAACGTTGTGATGACACTCCACCTAAAATAACAGTCTACCTTGTGTACTTAGTACATTCGATTGTCTTAAATCTGGAAGCAATGTAACCATTAGTCAGCTATGTACTTGTGTCTAGGGTGAATAGGTTATGTCTAGGTAACCATATTTCTATCTCCTAGCATGGGGGGTGGACCTACGGGTACCACATGGTTGGGTGGAACGTGCACTCTACTCCGTTGGGTCCCCAGTTTATGATCATGGTAATGAGAGCTTCATGGATGGAGAGCTTGTACTTGGATACACATGTGTACTTCTTATTTGTATTATTTGAAATCTTGTATTGTAACATCCCTCAATTGTTTATGAGAAGAACATTTGTAATTGTAATTATTATTGATCTACCTCATAAGATGAATGAGTATTGTAATATCTTTTCTAATGCAATGTAAGAATCATATTTGTACTTTATACTATCTTGAATGGAATTTAAATGTTATGCAATGATTACTTTTAAGTTTATGTTAATTAAATATGTACAATGCGGAATACTAAAGTCATCTATGGAACCTCAAGTAGTGTAACGTCACGTAACTTAATGAATGTATGCAACTAACTAAGTTAATTACTTAATAAAAAAAATATTTCACTTTTATACACAATTGCAACATTCCTTAGGTTATTAAGAGGGGGCATTACAGATTGGTATAAGAGCAAAGGTTTACAAACACTAGATGCTCTGGGTAATCGCAAGCCCATTAGGTTGACCTAGTATGTAGTGTCGCTATTTGTTAGCCTTGGTTGATTAGTATCTAAGACTCGTAATTGTTATGTGTAGGAATATGCCTAGGTGAGGTGGAAGAGGTCATGGTAGAGGTCGAGGTGGAGGCTGAGGGCCAATCCCTCAGGTTACTCCCCCTCTAAGCCCTCATCAGAGTGATCAGGCAGAGCAATTGGATCAGAGGAATGAGGGACAGAATCCTAAACAATCAGGAGTAGAGGGTTTACAGATACGTCATTTACTAGAGGAGGTCCTAGCTCATCTTGGACCTAGACAGGAAGTTGAGCAGGAGGTTGTTAGAGAGCATGATAGGTCCCCCAGGAGAGTAGATGATACAGTTCATCAGGATGCTATTATTGCAGGACACATGAAGGATTTATTGAGGGCACGCCCTCCTACTTTTGATGGTATAGGAGGTGGCTTAGAGACAGAGACCTAGCTACTAGATTTGGGTAGATGCTTCGCCATGCACCCTTACGGTAGCAATACCTGTGCGAGATGCGCTATCATGCATCTAAGAGGATTCGCCTATACTTGGTGGCACCTGGAGGAGTAGAAGCTCCACTTAGATATTGGGTCAGTGTCTTGGGAGATGTTTCTGGAGAGGAGTTTGAAACCTGAGTTCCTATCGAGAACAGCTGAGCCCTTGACTGACCCAGTGACAGAGTTCCATGATCTCTTGTCAGTTAGCTCTTTTTGTAGAGCAATACGAACATAGGTTCTATGAACTCAAGCAGTATGCTGGTATTGGCGATGATAAGCCTATGCTAGTACAACACTTCATCAAGGGTTTGAATGCCCACATTAGTGGTGGTGTCTGAGTCTTTGAGCCAAAGACTATGGAAGTTGCGGTGGAGAAGGCTCGCATAGTAGAGGAGAACCTTGTTATGGCTTTAGGTGGTCACACGAGATCTGAGATGGTGATTATCCACTGCGATGGGTTTGAATCCATGGGTTGGACAAGCCGCAGGCAGGGGTTCCTCTGGGAACCAATAGACACCCTCAAGGGTGAGCATAGCATTACACCTCAAGAATAATAATCCACCATATAGGAGTAATAGTCCTGAAATAGAGAAGGGTGGCAACTAGTGGCAACAGCGCCAATAAGTTAGCCCTGGCAGTACTTTCGATCTTGTATGGAGTAGAGGTAGTTTCCGACAATCTAATGCACCTTGGTGTGAGAGGGAGTTCGATGAGAGGCAGTTGTTACTAGGTGTGGGCGGTAAGGAAAAATTGCTAAGTGTCTGATAGAGGTTCGCCCCTGGTTTTGGGCCTCGACCTCTGGGTTCGAAGAGCCCTCTGGTGGGTGATCTTGGAGATGATCATCCTGTGGTATATGATCAGTTAATGACATGGCTGATCCACTAAGAACAGTGGTAAGACTTCGAATGAGATTACATAGTGTTGATGTTTCCATTCTTTTTGGTCTGAGCTTCTGACTCTTTTATTTACCTACCATTGTTGTTGTGGAGTGAGTCAGCGTGGCGATGAAAGGTGGTGATGGCAGGAGTTGAATTCACCTAAAGGGGTGAAAGTAAGCGGTAGAGCTTTAGTACACAATTGTGAACTTAAAATTAGTGCGTTAACTACCTTGTCAAATCTTCATATTACACCTTTAGGATTGTATGACATAGTTTTAGGTATGGATTGGTTAGCATCTCATCATGCTGTGATTGACTGTCGACTTAAGATAGTTAGTTGCATTAATGATTTAGGTGCGAAAGTGGAAATCATAGGTATACAAAGACCTATCTCTTTGTAGATGATATTTGCTATGCAATTAAAGAGATGTCTTCGTTAGGGTTGTAAGCTGTTTGCAACAAAAGTTACTGATTTGGAAGAAGGTGAGAGTCGAGAGATATCTCTTGATGATCATCCTATTCTAAGGGAATTCGCTGACGTGTTTCCTGATGATATACCTAGAATGCCGAAGAGGATATTGACTTTAGAGTTGACCTAGTTCACACAGATGAACCTATATAAGAGCTCCATATAGAATGTGGTGAGCTTAGGAGTTAGAGAACCATTATTGGAGTTAGAGAGAACTTTAGAAAAGAACCATTCATCCCAAGTGTTTCCTTGAGAACACCTGTATCTTAAAGTAAGAAGGATGGAGTCACTTAAGATTGTGTGTCAGCTATCATCAATTGAACAAGGTTATGATTAAGAATCGATATCCTTTGCCTAGAATCGATGATCTTTTCGATCAGATCAAGGGAGCTAATGTGTTCTCTAAAATCAATTTGAAATCTGGTTACCATCAATTGCGAGTTGTTGAAGTAGACATTCATAAAACTGCATTTCAAACTCATTATGGGCACTACGATTCATAGTAGTACCGTTTGGGTTAACAAATGCACCATCAATATTCATGAGTTTAATGAATGGTGTTTTTCGTACTTACCTTGATCGCTTTGTCCTTGTATTTCTCGATGATATTTTGATCTATTCGAGGAACATGAAGGAACATGAAGAACACTTGAGATAGGTATTGCAATGTTTAAGGGAAAATCAATTGTATGCGAACCTGAAGAAGTGTGACTTCTTTCAAACTGAAGTAAAATACCTTGCACATGTGATTTCTGGAAAAGGTATTGTTGTGGATCCTTCAAAGATTCAAGCTATTGTAGATTGGCCCGCACCTACTAATGTAGGTGAAGTTCATAGTTTTATGGGTCTAGCTGGTTACTATAGGCGGTTTGTTGAGGGATTCTCTAGAATTGGTCATCCTATTACCTCTCTTTAGAGAAAAGGGAAGAAGTTTGTTTGGACAGAGCAGTGTCAGTTGGCTTTTTAGACACTTAAAGAAAAGTTGACTAATGCACCTATACTGATTGTTCCTGATCCTACTAAGGATTTCGTAGTATGCATGGATGCATCCTTAGAGGGTTTGGGAGCAGTTTAGATGCAAGATGGGCATGTGATTGCTTATGAGTCTCGCAAGCTCAAAGATCATGAATTAAACTATCCCACTCATGATTTAGAACTAGTTGCAGTTGTGCATGCATTAGTTTGATGGAGGCATTTCTTATTAGGTCATCGTTTCAAACTTCATACTGATCACCGTAGTCTACAATACATTTTTATGCAACCTAATTTGAATGCTAGACAAAGACTATGGATGGAGTTCTTGTGTGAGTACGATTTTGAAGTGAAATATGTTCAAGGAAAAGAGAACGTAGTGGCTGACACTCTTAATCGTCGTAGACATGAGATTTTTGCTACCACTCTTGAAGTAGATTTAAGAGGTCAAATATTAGCAGCACTTCTTACTGATAGATTGTATCAGGAAGTGAGGTTGGAGATTGAATCTAGTCAACCTTTAGAAGGTCGATTTGTAGGGTATGTCCTAGAACCGGATGGTATATTACGGCATTTAGGTCATATTTATGTACCACATTTTGAGGGTCTTCATACATTAATTATGATTGAAGCTCATTGAGCTCCATACTCAGCTCATCTAGGTGTTAAGAAAATGCATGCCAATCTTCGGCAATTGTATTTCTAGCCTAGTATGAAACTTGATATTGCTGACTATGTATCGAGATGTCTTGAATGCCAGTGAGTCAAAGCTGAGCATCAACATCTGCTGAATTATTGCAGCCATTTCATTCGAATGGAAATGGGATATTATATCTATTGACTTTATTGTTGGGTTACCTACGTTGTCATGTCGACATGATGCCATTATGGTAACTGTTGACTGATTGACTAAGGTGGCTCATTTTTTGCCAATATGATCATCTTACAATGCTTCATCCATAGCTGGGATATTCATGGAGGGACATCGTTAGCAGGTGCATGGGATTCCTCATAGGATTATATGGATAGAGATCTACGTATTCGCCCGGCCCTGGACTTCATTACAACATGCTCTAGGTACACAGTTGAACTTTAGTTAAGCATATCATCCTCAAACCGATGGACAAACAGAGAGAGTAAATCAAATATTAGAGGATATGCTTAGAATGTACATAATGGACCAACAGTCACGTTGGGAGGATTATCTGTATTTAGTAGAATTTTCTTACAATAATGGATATCAGATTTCCATAGGTATGCCACCATTTCAGGCATTATACGGTCATCCTTGTCGAACTCCATTGAGTTGGGATCGACTTGAGGATAGAGTATTACTTGGACCTGAGATGCTTCGAGACATGGAGCAATAGGTTGACCATATTAGAGAACATTTGATAGCAGCACAGGATAGGCAAAAGAAGTTTGCAGATGCGCATAGAATAGACCGACAGTTTGCAGTTGGTGATAAATCATTTCTTAAGTCGCGACCAGCGAAGTCCAATCCGTTATGGAAAAGGCTCTACGTGCCTCGTTTACCGTTTGGCCATTTATTGATATCTTAGAAGTGGTGCGTGACTTACCTTACCACCCGGTTTGTCGCATTATACATGATGTTTTCATGTATGGTTCTTAGACCATATCGTCTGACATTTCTCATGCCCGGTGGAATCGTTGGTGAGACGGGCAGGTGGCTTTGGAGCCCGTAGCCGTTCTATAGCTCGGTCTCGAAGTCGAGATGTTGATGGGTAAGTCCCAATGGGATCCTATTGGCTTCACGCTGCGGGAGGATCGCGACTATCCAGGAATTTATCCTGATGACCTCTATATCGTTAAATGGGTTTTGAGGCAAGCGATCCTGGGGATATGAGTACCCCTCCATTTATGCTTATGTTTTCTGATTACATGTTTTCATACTATTAGACTATGGTACTTTGGTTTGGATATTTTGATCGCTGATTTTGAGCAACAGTGGATTCACTTTGTGACATGATGATACATGGTATTGCGATATTTGATTTTTTGACATGCTTTGATGTAGCGTAGATGTTTTCCTTCAGATGTTATTGTTATGTATATGCTTATGATGGACTAACTATTATATAATTTGTCAGTCTGATGTGACATGTATTGGTGTGGAGAATGGAATTGCATCACTCGCTTGCAAGTGCCCTGTGATGTCTGTGATTTTCTTCGCACAGTGTGCCTGTATTATGGATTATATGTATATGCATGTTATTTGTTTGGTTGTAGGATTGCAGGTACATGACACCAACTCCACCTGGTTACTCAGGTCTGAGCGTGTCAAGACTCAACGGATATGTTGATTGGGAGGTAGTAGCCTAGTTCATCCTACTCTAGTCTTTAACCCGGTCACAGTACATTGTCAGTTTTAGTTCGGAGTCATAGATGGTCTTGTTTGTTCCTGTTTGGATTAATTGCTTGAAAGGTAAATTTTGTCAATTTTAATGATAGTTTAATATTCTTTAATTTATTGTTATTTAAATTAATTTTTAAATGTTAAAGAAATTAGTTTTACATGTTATTTAATAAATTAATTAGTTTGTTTGGTTAAATAATTTGATCTTAGAGATTAAATTTATTTAATTAAATAAATTAATTAATTAAATTAAAATTGTTTTAATGTGTGTGAATAAATTTAAATTTAAAATTAAATATTATTTGTGGAAATGGCATTTTGAATTGTAAATAAATTTTGTATTTGAAACTTGAAATTTTAAATAAATAAATGCATGTAAATCTTGAAAGGCAAGATTGCTGAGAAGTTGTTGAGGATATTTTTCTTCTTCTCGACATGTGTGCCAGTTTAACTTATTACTTTTGATTGAGGAAATTCTCAAAGGATATTTGGGATCTGAGAAATGCATAAGGGTTCTCAATTTTTCTTCACGGGAAAAAAATAGAGCTCTATTAAAAAAAAAAATTGTTTATGCTTTTGGTTATTGTTGTATATTTGTGAAAGTTCTCTGGTTTTTCAATATTGGGATTTGGTGTTCGTGAAAAGCTTTGGAAGTTACAAGAAAGTTGTTCTTCACCAGACATAATTTTTGAAGCTTCAGGGAAACAGGTATTCCCCTTGTATTTTATAATTTATTTGATGTTGAAAAGAAGTCTGTGAAAAGAAATTTCCTTTTTATTAAATTCCTGTTTGTATTAATATTTGAGAAGGAAAATCATTTAAATGCGAAAAATAAATTGAAACCTCTGGGGTAAATTGGGATTTGAATGGAAATACTGTGCGCGTTTCTTTGAAAACTCTATTGAAGAAATTTTACAATTTCCCCAATTTCCCTTGTAGTTGAAAATTTAATTCCAATATAACTCTGTAGGAATTTCTAAAATACCTATTTGAAAACTTTGTAGAATTTATATTCATCTATAAATTGGAATGTGAAAATCTTTTTTTTTTTTTTAGAATATTGAAAGGTTATGTACAAGCGAATTAAAAAGATATAGTGATTGAAAATCGCCGTACGAATTTACATTTTAAAATAATATATGGTTGTGTATTTATTTTAATAGAAAATGTTTATTAAAAAAAAAATGAATTAAAATTTTTGTTTGAGAGTCGAAGGTCTATGGCGGGGCTACTCGTAGCCGACCCCGTAGGGGGACGGCGGCGAGGGCCAAGCCCAGTGCCACCCTTGCAGGCAGCGTTCGACTCAACCACCGCGGCCGAGCCTTGTGGGGAGGGCTGCGATGACAGCCCCACCCACGGGGAGCTCTGTGGGCAGGCTGTGATGGCGGCCCTACCCACAGTGTTGCATGTGGGTGGCTAGGGGTTTAAACCCTAGTTTATTTTATTTAGTTTTTAAGAAATTTAAATACTTGTTTGTTTTTAATACTCAGTATTTAAATTCATTTTATGTATAATTATTATATATTTATTTTTATATATTTAATATATATAAAATATCTATCTAATATTTATAATTATATTAATTTTAAGTTAAGGAAAATTTTAATTATATACATATATTTTTGTGTTAAAAATGAGTTATTTAAAAAGTAGTTTATTAAATGGTTAGATATAGACATTTAATAAACAAATTATTTTAATAAGTTATTTGTACTTAGATTAATCTGTTATTTTTTAGATTATGTAGATTTTATTTTTATATATGGTTATGAAATTGGGCAAACTATAGATCTAATTTTTGTATTGCTTGGAAAATGAATTAACTTTTTAGATGATTGATTCTGGTACTTCAAATTATTGCTTGAACTGGATTTAGTGAATCCTAATGTAGACTTTATTTTTTCAATTTGCTTCAAATTGTATTTTTTATTGGGCAAATTGGAAAAGTCTTAGATGTATAAGTCTTCCAGAACGAATTGTATAGAAAGGGTGATGTTATTGTTCATATGTATTCCTTGAGTTGACTTGGGTTGTGCACATGTTAGAATATGGTATATTGATACCTGGTTTATGAATAAAAATTTTAATGACCATTGTGTGTCATTTGTTGTTATGTGATTGAATTTTGTGCACCTTGTAAACCTTAGTTAGGAAAACTTAGTATATCCTTGTTATGTTTAGGGGAGTGGCTCTATGTGAGGGCCGACACACAAAGTGGTGTCAGGGTAACTTACAAAGAGTTAGTAAGTCAGTGATAACTAAATAACACAGTAGTTAGATTTAAAATCCTTAATAAGATGATTATGCTTCACTTATGGACTCTTGAGCTAGTTCAGTCTTGAGTATAAGATGAGATTGCCTGGAATGGCAAATCAATGTCTTGTTTCTTCAAAAGACATTTGATTCCGCAATGGTTCACAAATGGGGCCAGGTTTTGTAAGAGGTTACCAGGGTAACCCAAGTTGGGGGCCGGTACCTAGGAAGAAACACCAGGGTAACCTTTGCAACGTTGTGATGACACTCCACCTAAAATAACAGTCTACCTTGTGTACTTATTACATTCGATTGTCTTAAATCTGGAAGCAGTGTAACCATTAGTCAGTTATGTACTTGTGTCTAGGGTGAATAGGTTATGTCTAGGTAACCATATTACTATCTCCTAGCATGGGGGATGGACCTACGAGTACCACATGGTTGGGTGGAACGTGCACCTTACTCCGTTGGGTCCCTAGTTTATGATCATGGAAATGAGAGCTTCATGGATGGAGAGCTTGTACTTGGATACACGTGTACTTCTTATTTGTATTATTTGAAATCTTGTATTGTAACATCCCTCAATTGTTTATGAGGAGAACATTTGTAATTGTAATTATTATTGATCTACCTCATCAGATGAATGAGTATTGTAATATATTTTCTAATGCAATGTAAGAATCATATTTGTACTTTATATTATCTTGAATGGAATTTAAATGTTATGCAATGATTACTTTTAAGTTTATGTTAATTAAATATGTACAATGTGAAATACTAAAGTCGTCTATGGAACCTCAAGTAGTGTAACATTGTGCAACTTAATGAATGTATGCAACTAACTAAGTTAATTACTTTTAAAAAAAAATATTTCACTTTTATACACAATTGCAAAATTCCTTAGGTTATTAAGATGGGGCATTACAGTCATGGTAGTGATTTATTTAGTCATAGTAGTCATTTATTTAGTCATGGTAATTATTTATTTATTTATGATAGTCATTTATTTAGTCATGGTAGTCATTTTATTTAGTCATAGTAGTCATTTATTTAGTCATTGTAGTCATTTATTTAGTCATTGCAATCATTTATTTAGTCATTTATAAACTAAAATAATCATAAAACTTCAACAAATCTGCTCAAAAGATTGAAAATAATTCACTGTGTATATTCAAAATGTATATAAAATATGTTACAAAGAACTCTATACATAGATTTTTGAAGACATAATCTGTTACAATATGCAAACTCCTAATTTATTATGCTTTTAGAACTAAAAAAAAAACTAAAATTGAATCTAAGAACTCTATACATAGAGTTTTGAAGATAAAATCTTTTGTAGTATGCAAAATGTTGATTTATTATGGTTTTAAAATTGAAAAAAAAACTAAAACTAAAGCTAAAAAGCCATCTGTGTGAATGCATGTCTTCACTGATGCCATTGTTGCACAAGGGGTGGGTTGTAAATGCATCTAGAAGGCATTGGTTTTGCATTTTCTCCTTGCTCTATACCTCTCCACAATCAAAAATATAAATTTTTTTTAATATTTTTAAAAGATTTATTAAACTTTGAAATATGAAAAACAAAGTTGGATGATAAGGAATTTCACAACAATATAGGCATATATTATGAAAGTATTGAAGAAGAAATGCATATACAAGTCTAATAGTCAAACTCCATAGTTCATTTATTCATATTTGACTAAAACACAATATGATCTATGCAAAGGTAACCCTTGTCATATACAATTTCAATTGAACAACATTGAGGATTGATGTTCGAGTCATACAAATAAAGCTACAACAATATGAAATTTACCAGTAAATACTAAATACTAATTTTTCTACAACAACAAATGACAATATTCAAATAAATACTTTCAAACATGTTATACACAAAACAAATAGTTAGCTCGATGATTGAATAGCCAAAGCTTGGATTACATTTTATTTTCTATCTGTGATTTGCATATACCTATCAATTAAGAGCAAGAGAAGGAGATCTAAAATCAATTCTTTCAATTCTCCAATTTGGTAAGCTAAAACTAGTGCTTTCATCTAACACAAACAAAATAAAATTGTTTTAAGAATGAAATAAAACACCAAAAATAAAATCATATTAGACTTTTTCTTGTTACAGGAAATTCAATCTCAGAAACAGTGACTTCATTCTTATTACAAGGGCATGCACAACACACATAGATTAAGCGTCAAAGATCAGGCCAAACACATACAACTCCACTACCATTCTAATGAGGTTGTGACTCTTTCCTTAGTTGATTAGTGTCACTATCTCATGAAGGATTCACATGCATTCATTAGTGATTGCCTCTCAGGATTCCAAACTCAAGTTCTCCTTCAACATCCCAATGAACCTTTGTTCAACATCCTCCTCTTTTTAAATACCCAATCTCCTTTCAAACTTTAAAAAACAACTATTACCACAATGCAAACTGTCGATTATTCTAAGAGAACCAACCATGAGGCATAACAAAATAGTAAAAAATAAATTACACTAAACAAGACCTGAATCTACTACATAAACAAAACCAAAAGGAAATGAAAGATGAGAGTGCTTTGCATCAACAAGGCACATAGGATGTTTGAAAAAATTCCCCCAAAGAAACATGGTCTCAAGGAATGGCACGACTACAAGATAGATGCATAATGTGTTTGTTGAAAAGACTTAAGAAACTTTCAATAAAATGCAATTGGTCAGTGCAAAGATTGATTCTACCATTTTTGCAAGCATCCCCCTAGCTTGTGTTGAAAACGAGAGCTCTTTACCATAGGGTATGGACGTCCATCATATCATAAGGTTTCAATGAGGGTTTTAGAGTTTGTTTATTAAAATGAAAATGCTTGCCCAAATCTTGCTTGCTTAATTTTCCCATGCAAATCTTGCTACTAAAAATTAATTTCGAAATGGAATCTAAAATAAATAAATTACAATACATAACTCACCTGCTTTTGCACAATAAACATTATAAAATATATTATAATACTATATTATATAATAATATAATATAAATATTGTATTATATTATTATATAATATATAATATTAGTATATATTATATAATATTATAATATTATATGTAACGCCCCACCAAAAAATCCTAGAGGACATGCTAAAACACCTAAAAATGGAACAATTTTTTTTTTTTGAAATGCAACAAACTAGAGTTGCATAATACAATAACTTGTTTTCTAACCTAAGTCTTCTAAGGTTCCATGACTACGCTACAAGAATCCCATTAACCAAACTAACAAGGATAGTAAATCATTAGATTAAGCCATTCCATCTAACAATATGAATTTCATTTAATCCATCACATTTAAATGATCAACTCAATATGAATTATCCATATCATATCAACAATATAACAACATCCCAAATCAATCCAAATAACTAACATATGCAGTAATGACATTTACATTATCCATTACATAAGAGATTTCAACAATTAATTACATCATTACATCTTTACATCTTGAACAACAGTGTCTCCTCGTATACATGTGACGAGAGTACATCAAAAGTATAATATGTGATACAATTGATTTATGGTACAATACAAGTACATGAAAGATAATTCAATTGAACTAGATCAAGGGGTGATTCCACAATACTAGTTTACAATTTTTGGCCAAACTAGACAGTGAAATATTTTTTTCTAACTAAATCTTCACTTTCAGGCACCTATAGCAGCTAAACCGTGAGGAATTTAAAGATGATGCAAAATATAGTTTTGTGAAATTTTTTTGGTAGATTCTAAATATATTTTTTCAAAATTTTTGGAATCAGATTGCACTTCATTTTCCATCTCCTTCGAAAACTAGTTTTTTTTTTGGAAAACAACATTTTTAAGGAGTGATGCTCACCGTATAATGGATAACTTTTTTTCCATGAAGGATAAAATTATATAATTCTTTCAAATTTAGATTTAGCTTTGATATCTTGCTTCCACTTGATTTGATTATTTTTTTTTATTCAATATTTTTCTTTTAATCAATTTTTGAAGTCAAACCAATTATAATTTAGACATGGGTGGACGTTATAACATGTAACTTTTTTTTGTATGTGTATGTCGAAATTCAATTTTTTTTTTTTTGAATCAAGGAATTGAATTTTGGTGCTCATATTTTCAATGTTTTTGATAATCTACTATTTTCCATGTCTTGAGGAATAAAGCTTGATTTTTGGTAGAAAACCTATGTTTAATAAAATGAAAAAAAAAAACATAATAAAACCAAAACATATTAAAATTATAGTCGTTGGATAGCTCATTTCGAGGAATACTTGATTCCAGTTGGGTTTGTGAAGTATCCTCCATTTTCATCCTCAACCCGAGCTTCAAAACACAAAAAATTGGACTTTTTTGATGCCAGAGGATGACAAGGTGGGAATTAAGGGGTTCGAGTGAACTACGGGGAGTTTGAGTGAACCCCCAGAGGTTCACTCAAACCAGGGTTCATTCAAACCCTAGTTCATTTGAACCCCATCTCAAAAAGTGTTTTTCTTTTCTCTTTTGGCGGGAATGGGGTCCTCCTTGCATTTAATTGGTTTGCATGAACCAGGGTTCATTCGCACCCTTTTTTTGGTTTGCTAGAACCAAAGGGTTCATTTGAACCCCAAAAACAATTTTTTTTTGTATGGGGTCATTTTTGCCACTTTTTCTTCCTCACTCAAATTTTAAACCACTTTTGTGGGTTTACCCCAAGTGTAGGATTTCACATCATCAAGAGTAGTACCATAATCATGAACATAGTAAGGGAAACCTAATGAAGTACAAGGCACATTCCACCTGACCATGTGGAACCCTGAGGTCCACCCCCCATGCTAGAAGACAACACCTGGTCCCACAACAACAACAAGATGACCACAAATAGACATAACAAGTCTAAACAAAGAGTAACTAAAATTACAACAACACATCACAAAAATACATACATTTCTTGCAAAGGACATCACATACCAAAGGGAGAGAAAAAAAAAGGGAATACTAGTCTATAGAGGGAAGAGTGTCATCGCATGGTCTTGACATGGGTTACCCTGACAGTCTATCACTAGCCGCTGAACCCCATCTATGGTTACCCTGATAGTCTCTCGCTAGTCACCAGGCCCATAGGGTGGCACATATAGAGCCAACAATCCTTTCATAAGGACAAGGAGGTTGACTTTCCAACTAGGCCTTCTCACCCCATCCTTAGCCTAAACAAGCACTACAAGCATGGGTGAGTACTCCAATTATCTTGATTAATGTGTGAATTACCCAACCCCTAATTCATTTTAAGTTATCACTGAGTTAAGAAACTCCCACATGAGTTAACCTAGAACCACTTTGTGTGTCGACCCCCATTGAGAGCCGCTGCCCCTACTAGTAGCTAGGACATCCAATAAAATCAATAGTGTAAATTCATCATGCACATGAAATGAAAACCACAAAAGTACATAATGCAAGAAAGGCATGGACCATATCACTCTCAAACATAGTTGTAATACAAATAAGAAGTGCATGGCTTAAGACCCTCCAAAACACATAGTAAAATTAAAATCAACCAATTCAAGCTTCAACATAGTAATTCAACCAATAACATAATTTCTCCAAGCCTCTAGAAGACTACCCAAAAACCACATTACACAAAGGACTTCAATTTAATCAATAATCCAAAAGCTTCTAAACTTCATCAATCAAACACATATACAATGCGAGCAATTGATCGAGCAATGCAACCACTTAAGCAAGTCATGAACAATCCATTAACCAAGACCATGAAGACATTCACAACTCAAGCAAAGATACATATCAATTTAACAGTTAAGAACTTCAAGTAGAATTACAAGATAATACATTGGTAAAAAACTAAATCCAATAAGCTAAAAAAGTACAATTTTAAATACATAAAGAAACTATCTTTTCAATCAAAGGATGCAAAATATAAAATTGAACCCTAATGTCTACTTAGATTACTACTAATCAACAAAGTAAAAAATTTATATACGTAGAGAGTCTTCTCTCTTTACTAGATTTCATAATTTCCTTTAAAAATTACTATCCAAATTGTTAAAGATAACTATTTCTTTTATACAACAATAAAATTAAGAAATTATTTAACAAATTATAGAAATAGTTTGTTGATTAACCTAATTACTTTTGTCAAGATTAGATTTTAACCATCTTCTCAGTCACTAACTTGAGACATTCCAAATTTTCCTAACTTGAATGAATGTATAATACTAACTTATTAGGTATGCATCTCTTGGAGATATAATAGTACATCATAATAAAATTAAAAATGAAATCTATTCAATACTACCAACTATACTACATTTTCCATGTCTATATTCTATTTACTATTAAGAAACTATATGATTATTTTAAAGGATACTAATTACCTTTCTAACGAGAATTGTCTAGTTTAATGTAAGTATTATTCTTCTAGTGATATCAATATTATGATAATGAAAACAAAATTTACTTAAGGTAATCAAGAAGGTACCTGAACCATAGATTTCTGGGTAGGGCTTATAGGCTACTCTTGCACTCTTAGGAATGTTTCACCTAAAAGGAGAGATAAACCCCACTCAAAAGTCTAGTTGTTTCACCCAAATTAAGATGTTTATAATGTTACTAAGGCTAAACAAGATTATCTAAATGCAACTAAGCTAATAAGTTGATTGATTATGAATGTAAAACCTAAGAAGCAAGTGATGTTTGAAAACACATTGTGTTATGTAGAAAACACTTAGAAATGAATGTAAAATTGAACAAAAATGAACCAAACTGGAAGTGTGCTCTTGGGATCTATAAGGAGCTTGAAAATGACACTTGAAATTTTGTTGATGGTAATTTTTAGGACTAGTGGGACTCATTCACCATTTTGGGAAAATTAGTCCCAGTTCTACAAAACTGTTCTGGAACCCGTTTTAGACAAAAGGGTATCTAAAAATGCAAAAAACTCAAAATTGACCTGGAAGTGGGACTCATTCACCACTCATGGTGAATGAGTCCAATTTTGAACTTTTGAATATTCAAAAGTGGAATCTAGAGCTTCTGATCCGCACTTTGATTATCTACAAGTGTTTGCTTCTGAAACTCTAATTTTTGAACCTGAAAATGAGTTTTTTTTGATATTTTGACTTTTTGAATGAAGAGAAGACTTGAGAAACCTTGTAACTTGATCTCCAATGATTTCCAAGCTTCTAAGAGTCCTAAATCTGCAAACATACAAGAAGAGAAGAAAAAATGTTGAATGTTAGGGCATGGGGGTTTGCCTTGGTCAAACCCCTTTTAGGTAATTAAACCAAAATGATGAAAAAATGGAATGAAACATGAAATAATGGAGTTTATTACCTTTCGATGATGTTTTATCTTAAAAATTTGAAGCAAAACATGAAGAATCTTCCCTTGAATGTCTAAAAATTGATGTCTTAATGCCTTGAAATGATAAATTCCTAAGTTGCTTGACTTGAGATAGAAGATTGGTGGATGAATGAATGATAAAAGATGTGAATTAGGGTTAAAAGAGTTATATTTATAGGAATTTCACCTATTTTACCCGTTAATACCTCATCACAGGTCAACATGAAGTAATATTAAACTTAAATTTCACTTTTTTCCTGCTCAAAGGTCAAAATTGGGCCAAATGGGACTCATTCACCACCCATGGTGAATGGGTCCCACCTAGATGGGACTAATTCACCATTCATTATGAATGGATCCCATAGGAGCCATTTTGATAGCTAGGATGCCAAGAGATAAGGAAATAAAAATAAAATTGCAACCTTGTCAGGTATTTCATCAAATATTTCATCAGGATGCATAGTATGGGGTAATAGGGGCCTATTAGTGATGATGTAAAGGTCAATTAGGGCTTGGGACACAAAATTCAATGTGAAAGTGTGATTAAATACACTCTACAACACTAAAATGAGGTCCACATAGCCTAGGAAGGCACAAGAACCAATGTGAATGTGCAAGACACATTACAACTCTAGTTTAACATTAAGTTTATTTTACAAGCCTTTTAGATTAGTGTGATAATGTTACTAAACATATTTTACAATGTTAAATTAAGGGAAGATGGGTTCATTAAGTCTAAAAAAGCGTGAAAGTTTTACAACACCTTTACAAGACATTGTTAAATGCATTTAAAAGGGTCCAAGACCTAGTATGGATTCATAAAATGCCTCACAACACTCTAATAAAGGCCTCATTAAGTCCAATTTATCATGAATTATTCCCATTTCAAGCAAGAGGTCCTTTTTTCTAGGGTACATTTAGCCCCCACTTTAGTGAGAGGATTAACTTGCTTCAAACTCACAATAAAGTAGACATTCAAGAGAGATTTAGGTGTACAGATGCAAATGAGAAAGAATGAAAAAGATCAAGAAGGAAAAAAAGCCCCCAGGATCCAAGATCCTAAATCAAACCATCAAGATACATAGTCATGCAATGGAAAGAAGGGAAAATGGGGTGGAAAAGATGTGCTCACTCTAGGGCCACAAAACATAAGATCATCTGTGGGGTGAGTTTTCCCAAAGAATTGATTTAGTGAGAAAGTCATGCCAGTGTGTCGGCTTCCCATTGTATAATGAGAAAGTCATGCTAGTGTGTGGGCTTCCCATCATACTAACCATACCAAAGTTATGCTCTTGATAACATTGATAAGGCACCACAATGTAATGCCTTTTGTAAATGTTTTAAATGTCATGTAAAACTTTTGTTAAAGGAGATTTTTCTTTGTTCATGTAAGGTATTCTTAGGGAGAATTGTGCCTAATGTTTCCAAGAGAGGACAAGCCAGGGTGTTAGATCATTATCCATGGGATGCCTCATTCACATCAAGCCACTTTAGTTGATCGTTATTCCCTCAAGCCAGATCATTATCCATGGGATGCTTTGTTTGCATTAGGTCACTTAAGTTGATCATACATTCTTGGAAGGAATCAAACCCAATGAAACCACCAAGGAGAGGACACGTCATAGAAAAAAGTAAATCGCGCAATGAAATTTTCACAAAGATGTTGTCTATGTACTCCCCCACTTTAAAGCAGTTGCTACACACCGTTATGTGAGAAATTTCTTTAAAGTAGAAGAAGGTATGGGAGCTTATTCAAAAATACCTATGCCAAGTCATATGTTTTCAATAAGCTATGTCATGACGAAAGGGAGTATGTCACATGTGAGTCAATCTTTAAGACATGTCATCCACATCCCAAGCTTTATCTTATATGTTCATGAAAGGTTAATGATTATTTGAAAGAGATGACAAGTGACATACGGGGATAAGGATTTCTAACCCTTTGACTCCACTTAGTGCAGGACAAGGGTGAGCCTAGAATGGATGATGGCTTGCTGCCCCCTACAATGGATACAAAACATGCAATAGTGAGTATGCTATGATCCCACAACTATTGCATGGAAAGGAGCAACAACTAATGTTATTTATGTGGATAAGGAAACAAATTTTCTACTTGATACATGTTTAAAGAGATATCTATCAATTTAGGATGTACCATGGTTAGAGTTTTCTTGGAAGATTTTTTGGATGGGTTGATTTCTATGAAAGGACAATCACAAAGACCATGATTTGGAAGAATGAGGTTGAGTGTATTGTAAGCTTGTTTCTTGTGTAATGGTGGGTAAAGAATAATAGGATTCTTAGGTGTGTCCAAAATACCTTCAACACACATAGGGGAATGATTAATGGCTAGATTGTGTTGAGTATCAATAATGGTGATATGAGAAGAATGATTTATTTGATTGTTTGCTTTCTCTAAGGTATCATTCTTATGTGCCATAATATTGACCCTAGGAGGAGAGCTAATATGTTGATCACATGTCATAATTGAATTTGGAAAGATAGCTTCATCGCTCATAGGAGAGGCATCAAGAGAAGGATAACTAGGAGCTTCATGGTTACTAATGATTGGAATTTTTTGTTCAAATAGATCTTCCATCAACATGTCTTCTAACACTAAACTATCTTCTTCAAGTGTAGAAAATATATTAGGAGAAGAAAAGGGTGGATTTTCATGATTATTGATACTAGGTAAGGGAGGAGAAATGAGTTCAGCTTTGTGTGTCATAATGTTGTTGCAAGGGGGAGGAGGAGGAAGGCAAGCAAGACTTGCATGATCTTCAATAATTGTGTCTTCTTTCATGAAGATACCTGCATCACCAATGGGAGAGATATCAAGAGAAGAACAAGTATGATTATCGTGATTATCGATGCTTGCATCCTCTTGTGTCAAACTTGTAGTGGATGAGCTAGGAGAGATGAAGTTTTTAAGAGCTTCATCTAACATGTCTAAGTCGTCACTACAAAAAGGTTTGGGGGATAAGTTATCATCAATTTGTTTAGGCTTCTC